>JAOTQJ010018361.1:0-10990 GCA_025642045.1 Solanum sejunctum | reverse complement strand
ACTTGTCTTGGTTGATGACATATGCCCAGTAAATGGAAGAGGAGAAATGGAGGAAGAGAATGGAGCATAAGGCCAAGAGGGCCCGATTTGAGGGTAAATTCAAAAAGGGTGCTAAATTTTATCAAGGCCAAGGGCCTTCTCATGCTACTAATAGTGGGTTTGTCAATGACTTCCCTAGGCCACAAGGTGTTGGTTGGGTGGCTCCTAATAATGTGTACCCTAAATGTGGAAAAAGCCATGGAGGCCCGTGTTTGAAGGGTTCTAATGCATTCTATGAATGTGGGGAGCTTGTTCACAAGAAGAAAGATTGTCCAAGAAACCATGGCAAGGTTTGGGGTGCTAATACGGTTCCATTGGGAAGATGTGGTCCTCAAGATGGTGCCCTAAGGCTCAACTAGTTTTATGCCCTACATGGGAGGCAAGGGGTTGTGAGGTCCCTGATGTTTTTATCGGTATGTTGAAAATCTTTGATCTTCATTTATATGCTTTAATTGATCAGGCTGCCACCCTTTCCTTTGTTACCCCCTTTATTGCTAAAAGGTTCCATGTTGAGTTGGAGTTATTGTATGAGTCATATGAGGTGTCTACTCCTGTTGGTGCATCTATTATTTCTAATAGGGTATATAGAAATTTCCTGGTTTGCAATCTTGAATAAAATCTTACCTTGTGATCTTATTGAATTAGATATGGTTGAATTTGATGTGATTGTTAGGATGGATTGGTTGCATGAATATTGTGCTTGTATTGATTGTAGAACATGTTGGGTGAAGTTTCAATTTTCAAATGAACCCGTCCTTGAGTGGGAAAGTCATAATTTGGTGGTAAAGGGTAGGTTCATCTCATGCATTAAAGCACATAGGTTGATTTCCAAAGAGTGTTTGTATCATCTTGTGAGGCTTAAAGATGTTGAGTCCAAAGTCCCTTCCATTAAGTCAGTTCTGGTTATAAATGAGTTTCTTGATGTCTTCCTAAATGACCTTCCCAGTGTTCCTCCCGAAAGGGAGATAGATTTTGGCATAGATCTCCTTCCCGATACTCAACTTATTTCCATTCCCCCTTACCGTATGGACCCGGTGGAGTTGAAGGAGTTAAAGGAACAATTGAAAGATTTGTTGGAAAAAGGATTTATTAGACCTAGACAATCACCTTGGGGTATACCAGTGTTGTTTGTAAAGAAGAAAGATGGGTCACCTAGAATGTGCATTGACTATCGACAACTCAATAGGGTCACTATAAAGAATAGATATCCACTTCCAAGAATTGATGACTTGTTTGACTAATTGCAAGGGGCTAGCTTTTTCTGTAAGATTGATCTTTGGTCTCGGTACTATCAAGTGAGGCTGAGGGAGTGTGATATTCCCAAGATGACCTTCTGTATTAGATATGGGCATTATGAATTTGTGGTAATGTCCTTTGGGTTGACTAATGCACCGGCCATCTTCATGGACCTAATGAATAGGGTCTTTAAACACGACTTTGATTCCTTTGTCATGGTCTTCATGATGATATTTTGATCTATTCACATAGTGGGGAGGAGCATATGGGTCATTTGAGTGTTATGTTGCAAAGATTGAGGGAGGAGAGATTGTATTCTAAATATGACAAGTGTGAAGTTTTATTGAAGGAGGTTGCATTATTAGGACATGTGGTGTCGGGGGGTGGTATTAAGATGGATCCTAAGAAGACTGATTTGATTAGAAATTGGCCTAGACCATTGAACCCTTTGGATATTAGGAGTTTCTTGGGCCTTGTGTGATACTATGGAAGGTTTATGAATGGGCTCTGCTCCATTGCTTCCCCTATGACAAAATTCACAAAAAAGAAGGTTATGTTTGTATGGACCAATGAATGTGAGAAGATCTTCCAAAAATTGAAAGATAGACTTGTGTCCGCTCATAAATTGTCACTACCGGATGGGCTTGAGGGTTTTGTTGCATATTGTGATACATCTAGAGTTAGTTTATGTTATGTGCTAATGCTAAATTGTAAGGTCATAGCCTATGCTTCTAGGCAACTCAAAGTGCATGAAAGAACTACCCTACCCATGATCTTGAATTGGTCGCCGTGTTGTTTGCATTAAAGATTTGGTGTCATTATTTCTATGCGGTGCATGTTGATGTCTTAACCGATCATAAGAGCCTCCAATATGTCTTCACTCAAAATGAACTTAGCTTGAGATAAAGAAAGTGGATAGAACTTCTTAAGGACTATGATATGTGTGTGCATTACAATTCAGATGAGGGAAATATTGTGGTGGATGCTTTGAGTGGGTGCCTATGGTAGCCTAACTCATGTGGATGGTAGTGATTGGGAGATGGCTAGAAAGGTGCATAGATTTGCTAGATTGGGGGTGATGTTGGAAGATGTGGGTAATGGGGTTGTTGATATTGATGTTTCTAAATCATCTTTGGTTGATGAGGTGATAGCAAAACAACATCTAGATTCCTCCTTAATTGAAATGAAGACCTTAGTGAAAGAGGGGAAAATAGAGGTTTTCTCCTAAGGGAGAAATGGGCACCTTAGATACCAAGGTAGGTTGTGTGGTGTCATGTGTTGATGGTTTGAGAGAGTGAATTCTTGATGAGGCCCATAATTCTTCTTATTCTATCCACTCTGGTTCTACCAAAATATATACTGACTTAAGCGATGTGTTTTCAATTACCATAGTTGTCGATAAGTCAAAGCCAAACACCAAAGGCCAGGTAGCCTAACACAAGACATAGAGATTCCTACTTGGAAGTAGGTGGTGATTAATATGGATTTTGTGGTTGGGTGTCCAAGACTATAAAATTCCATATGGGTTATGGTTGATAGGCTGACGAAATCATCTCACTTTCTACCGGTTAAGATTAAATATGAGGCTGAAGATATGCAAGGTTGTATATTTATAAGTTGGTGAGCTTACATAGGGTTCCTTTATCCATCATATCAAATCATGGTGCACAATTTACTTCTTACTTTTGGAGGTCTTTTCAAAGAGGTATCTGTACTAAAGTTCACCTTAGTACGGTCTTCCACCCTCAAACGGATAGCCAAGCCCTAAGGACAACCCAAACACTTGAATATATGCTAAGGGCTTGTGTCTTGGAGCTTAAAGGTAGTTGGGATGATCTGTTTACAACAATAGCTATCACTATAGTATCAGTATGGCTCCTTTTGAGGATCTTTATGGGAGACGTTATAGATCACCATTGGGTTTGTTTGAGGTTGGAGAGATGGATTTGTTGGGACTAGATCTGGTTATGTATGCTCTTGAGAAGGTGAGGATGATTACGGAAAGATTGAGAACAGCCCAAAGTCATCAAAAATCCTATGCCGATGTAAGAAGAAGAGACCTGTGATTGGATCTATTTGAAAGTTTCTCCAATGAAAGGTATTGTTTATTTTGGTAAAAAGGGGAAGTTGAGTCCAACGTATGTTGGTCCTTATGAGCTGATAAATAGGGTCGACAAGGTAGCTTATGAGTTGAAGTTGCCTAGTGAAATGAATTTGATACATCCAATATTCTATGTCTCTACGCTGAGGAAATGTGTTGGTGAGCCTCTTGATGTTGTGAGTTTTGCGGAAGATAATTTTTATTATGAGGATGTCCCAGTTAAGATTTTATATAGGCAAGTCAAAATATTAAGGAACAAAGAGGTGGCATCCGTTCAGGTCCTTTGGAGGAACCAACAAGCTGAAAGTGCTACTTCGGAGGCCGAAGCGGACATGCAAAAGCAATACCCTTATCTTGTCCAATCCACTAAAGCCTAAGGTCCTAATTCTAAGTTCCCTATGTGAATTCATGTCTTATGATTCAGTCTTATGTTATTCATGTGCATTCATGTCTAAGTTGGCAAATTATGATGATTTATACACTTCTGTTAATGTTTTGAAAGTAATGTTTTAAATGTAATGTTGCATTCATGTTCGGACGGATTTTTTCATAAATATTCTCATCTTGTAAATTTATTCTACATTCAGGATGAATGTTCCTAAAGGGGAGATATTTACACGACCCCAATAAGTGCCTAAAAACATGCCTTGAAAGTGCCCGAAATCTTATTTTCCAAATATCTAAAAATCTATTTGTTATTTCAAAAATACGACTTTGGATTGTTGTTCAAGGGGTCCAAATTAGGGGGGAAATGGTCTAACCTTAATTTTAAAGTGATTAAAACAAATTACGAATTTGCACATGGTGCAATTTATAGTGAGGCTTCCGTGTTTTGAGCCTAAAAGTTCCCATAAGAATTTTTTTGAACACTGTTTTTTTTTTGCCTTGGTCCAAGACTTTAAATCTTGGGCCTAAAAGTTCCCATACATGTTTTTACCTATACTTAAGAATTATTTCACCCTCATATCACCCTAAACATTTTCGATACTCACTCCAACACTTATCCATATTTTCATTTCAAAATTCATATCCCAAAACCCCCAGTCGGAACTAAGGATTCTCTTTCAAGCTTCTATCCTCCATTTTCTATCTTCACCAAGAAATTTTCCAAAGCTAAGGTATATGGTATTGAACTATTGTGTCCTTCCAGACATGGTGCCTAAGTCTCCTTTTTACTAATATTGCATGATATACAGTTGATTTTACATGTGGGTCTTGTATATTGTAAAATTTGCAGCACAATGATTTTAGTTATGAAAGTATGGTTGTTTTAGCATGTTTTGAGTTCTACATCTTGGATCTAATGTTAGATTTGATGAGGGATTTTGATGTGAATGTCTTGGGGGTGTTGCAAGGTATTGATTGAGAGTTTTACTAAGAGTTTTATTACATTAGTTCATCTCTAAATTGCATGGTCTTTTACCCCCATTACACACACCCCAAGTGTTTGATAAAATGTCCGGCTAGGGTCTCTTGTGGAAATGAAAGTCCAAAGCATGAGATATGATATGATTGACTATATGATGATGAAATGAGCTTATGTATATGATATAATCTATGTAAACTATTACATTAGACCATACCCGATATGGGAGGACAAGAGCCCGGGTAACAATGTTATGGGTTTGTACCCATCAACTATAAGAGAGGTTTATACTTCATCACTGTGTTGATATGGTGTGATAATCATAAACCATGTGAGGGGTTTATACAACACAATAACCAAGTGGTCTATACCTTGAATAGCTAGCTTGGTCTCTTCTACACATATGATATTCTATTTGAGCATGGGTTACTTAAGCATATTTCACTTATGCATTGATCATACACGTCATATTGTATATCATGCCTATTGTCTATTGTTATGCATGTTGATTATGAATCTTATCTCTTATTGCGTTGGATCCTACATACTTAGTACATTCAAACGTACTAACTCATACTCTTGCCTACACGATATCACTATGTAGGAACCAGTGCTCAAGTTGATCATCCTCCTCATCCATATGGCTAGATCAATTCTATTCAAAGCTAGTTGGTGAGTCCTCCACTTCGGGGACCTTAGTCTATGTTGTCATTATCTATGTATTGAGACACTTTCTTATTTTCTATTGACTATTAGGGTGAGCCCGGTAGCTTTATCTTGAACCCCTCACTATCTACTTTTTAGAGGTGTTTGTTGGATAGGTTATGTATC
Source organism: Solanum sejunctum (assembly GCA_025642045.1). Taxonomy (NCBI): domain Eukaryota; kingdom Viridiplantae; phylum Streptophyta; class Magnoliopsida; order Solanales; family Solanaceae; genus Solanum; species Solanum sejunctum. The sequence goes on along the minus strand of JAOTQJ010018361.1, from coordinate 5,417 downwards.
TATATTACTAGCTTTGATTCTTGTCTCTTGATTATGATGTTAATGCAAGATTTCCCTTAACCCCATTGCCTCTATTCTTACTCTATATTCCTTTTGTATGCTTCTGCAACCAATGGTCTGTAATGATAAGTTAAGAGGCTTGTTTGGGGACTATTCGGGATCCCTATTCGCCATGTCACATCTAGACCCTATTTTGGGTCATTATAGGCGATACTGGGTGTCGACACATTAGATGTTGTATTGATGAACATTGATAGTGATGGCATACCTTGACTATGTGGAGACAGTGAATGTGTTGGGGGTATCTTACATCCCAAGGCGCTAAACTTAATTGGAATTGCACTTACAAAATTGAGTCACTAACTACCAAGCCATCCATAGAAAAGCCACCAATGCTATAGTAGAAGGCTCTTCCATCACATCTGAGATATGCATTTTTGGGCATTAAGAACACCCTACCAATCATAGTTGGTACAAACCTAAACAACTGACAGGTGAATGCCCTTCTTTGGTACTTAAACAATTTAAGAAGGCCATTGAGTGGACGATTAAAGATAACATGAGTATCCCACCCAGTGTATGTACACATAAAATCCTATTGGTCAAGGACTACAAGTCTAGTATTAAGCACAAAAGGAATTTGTACCCCCCATGCAATAGGTTATGCACAAGGAATCATCAAGTGGTTAGATGCAAGAATGATTTATCTGATCGTCGATAGTCAATGGGTGAGCCCAGTTCAGTAAGTCCCAAAAAAAGAGGGTATCACTGTGGTCACAAATTCTAACAATAAATTGATTCCATGCGTCCAGTCACAGGATGGAAAGTGTGGATAGACCATAGGAAGCTTAATGCTTCAACACAAAAAGACCACTTCCCTATGTTATTCATGAATCAAATTCTAGACTAGCTGGCTAGAAAGTGATGGTACAATTTTCTTGATTGGTATTCAGGTTACAACTAGATCACCGTTGCCTCTGAAGATTAGGAAAAGACAATGTTTATATGTCCTTATGGCACCTTCGTATTCAAGAGGATGCTATTCGAGATGTGCAATGCTCTAGCTATATTCTAAACATGCATGATGTCCATATTCTAAGACATGGTGGAGGACACTATTGAAGTCTTCATGGATATCTTCATTGTAGTTGGTGACTCACTCAAGGATTTCTTGAAATGCTTGCATATTGTGCTAAAAAGGTGTGAGGAATGCCATCTAATGCTCAAATGGGAAAATTGTCACTTCATGCTAAAGGAGGGCACTATGTTGGGGCACACAATCTCCATCAAAGCAATCAAGGCTGATAGAGCAAAAGCGGAAGTGATTGACAAGCTTTCCTCACTAATCCCTATGAAGGGTTCGAGGAGCTTTATATGTCATACAAGTTTCTACCAGTGTTTCATAAAAGAATTCTCTAAAACTGCACATCCATTATGCAAGTTTCTTGATAAGGATAATAAATTCAAGTTTGATGATGCATGTCCAAAAACCTTTGAAGGATAGAAGCTGAAAATGATTTCAGCCCCTATTGTTGTAGGTCTAGACGGGTCAATGCCCTTTGAAATCATGTGTGATGCAAGCAAGGTTGCACTGGGTATAGTGTTATAAATGATCCAAGTGAAGATATTACATCCCATATACTATTCTAGCAAAGCCCTAAATACAGCCCAAAAGAACTACACTTTCACTGAACAAGAGCTACATGCAGTGGTCTTTGTGTTTGAGAAATTCAGGACATATCTATTGTGACCAAAGTCATGGTGCACATGAACCACTCAGCATTTTGGTACTTGATGGAAAATAAGAATGCAAAATCAAGGTTGATGATGGGTAATCCTTCATCAAGAATGTTATTTCTTTGTCATCTATAGAAAAAGGATTGAAAATCATGTTACAAATCACCTTTCCAAGTTAGAAGATGGAGCCATGGCAAGGTTTGATGATGGATTGGAGGTCAATGACTCATTACTATATGATAGAGTGTTTGTAACATCCCATGATTTGACACCATGGTTTGTAAACTATGCAAACTGTTTTGTTAGTGATATTGCATTGTTTGATCGAATATCCACCAATGCCTAAAGTTCATGTATGATGTTAGAAACTTCTTTCGGGATGATCCATACATTATTTGTAAATGCATAGATGGGTTTATTCGTCTTTATATTCCTGAGGTCGAGGTAATGAGTACCCTCAAGGCATATCACTCGTCGCTTGTAGGTGGGCATCATAGTAGAGTGCCGACAATGCATAATATCTTTCAGTGTGGTTATTATTGGTGAACCATCCACCAAGATGCTCATGACTACGCAAAAGCATATGATAGATTCCAGAGAGAAGGTGGTCTTTACCGCAAGCACGAGCGCTCTTTGAACCCTACTATAGTTATTAAGTTATTCGGTGTGTGGGGAATAGACTCCATGGGCCTCTTTGTTAACTCTTATGGAAGCAAATACATCTTCATCACAATGGATTACATATCAAAATGGGTGGAGGAAATTTCACTCCCCAATAATATAGGCCAAAGTGTCGCAACATTTCTAAAAAGGAACATCTTCTCAAGGTTTGGTACACCTCAGGCAATCATTAGCGATGGAGGTTCTCACTTATGTAATAGATTATTCAAGGATCTACTTGAAAAATAATGGGTGAAGCATTGGATGGCAACCCCTTACCGTCCTCAGATAAGTGGGAAAGTGGAGGTACCTAGTGGGGAAATTAAACAGATTCTATCTAAGACTATGAATGCAAATTGGACAAATTGGTCACAGAAGCTTGATAACATATTATAGGCATAATGGACAACATTCTAGATCCCTATAGGTACGTCTCCCTACTAACTTGTCTTTGGGAAAGCTTGTCATTTGCCTATGGAGCTTGAGCGTAAGGCGTTGTGGGCACTAAAGAAGTTGAATCAAGATTAGAATGATGTGGCAAACTCTAGACTGAGCAAACACATTGAACTTGATGAATTTCATTTGAAGGCATATAAGAGCTCAACCTATACAAGAACAGGATGAATCTACAACATGATCAATGGTTAAAAAATCACAAATACACACCATGGTAGTTAGTGCTACTATATAAATCAAGGCTAAAGTTGTTGTCTAGGAAACTCAACTCCAGATGGTTAGGACCCTTCATTGTAGCACATGTCTTTGACCATGGGGATATCGAGTTGGAGAAAAGGAATGGAAGGTGTAATGACCCCAAAAAAGTGCCCGAAATGTGCCTCAGAATGTCTGAAATTTTAATTTACATATATCTCAAAGTTCGTTAATTATTTCAAAAATTCGACTTCATAGTATTGTTCAGGGGGTCCAAATTATGGGGATAAAGGTATAACCCCGATTTAAGAGTGAATATTTAGCAATTACAAATTTACAAGTTTCACATTACCAATGTTGAGTCGTGCCCCAGTATTATTTTGGTGCATTTTTTGTTTTTGGATCCAAGGCTTTGGGTCTTGGGCCCAAGGGTTCCCATTCGTGTTTTTACCTATACTTAGCCTTATTTCACCCTCATATCACCCTAAACATTCCCAAAAACTCAATATAACACTTAGACTTATACTTCACCCTAAATTCAAGTCCCAAAACTTAAGACCAATCTTAATGATTTTATCAAGGATTTCATGCAAGTTTCAAGTCTCCTTTCCCAACCTTCTTCAAGGGCTTTCCAAAGTCACGGTATGTGGTGTTGGACTATTGGGTCCTTTCACCCACGGTTGCTAAGCCTTTCTTTTACTAGTATTGCATAATTTAAAGTTGATTTTAAATGTGAGTCTTTAATATTGAGAAATTTACTGCACAATGATTTTAGTTCATGAAAATATGGTTGTTCTAGCATGTTTTAAGCTCTAAATCTTAGATCTAGTGTTGGATCTGATGAGGGGTTTTGACATGTATGTCTTGGGGGTATTGCAATGCGTTGATTAATGGTTTTACAACAGATTTTCTTGCATGATATCATCTCTGAATTGCATGGTCTTTTACCCCCATTACACATACCCCAAGAGCTTGATAAAATGTCCAGCTAGGGTTTCTTGTGGAAATGAAGGTCTAAAGAATGAGGTATTATATAGTTGATATTATACTGCTGAAATAAGCTTATATCCATGATGAATTGTATATAAAGTGTTGCATTAGACCATGCCCAATCTGTGGGGTCCAAGAACTCGGATAACCTAGATAGTGGTTAGTACTCATTAACTGAGGGAAGGGTTAGTACTTCTCAACCTAGTGATGGGGAAACATCATCACCTAATCGAGTTAGGGGTTTGTACTCATCAACTGAGGGAAAGGTTAGTACTTCTCCACCTAGGTAATGGGGCGGCATTATCACCAACCGAGTGAAGGGTAGTACTTCTCTACCTAGATGTGGGGCGGCATTATCACCAACAGAGTGAACGGTTAATACTTCAACACATAAGTGATGGGGCGGCATCATCACTTACCTCAAGGGGTTTATACCATGGAATTCTAGCTTGGTCTAGTCTTCATATATGATACTTTATATGAGCATGAGCTATTTAAGCATGTTTTACTTATGCATTGTTCATACATGCCATCTTGCTATAATATGCTCATTACTATTATTATGCATTTTGATCATGATGTCTATTTCTTATTGCATTACATCTGACATACTTAGTACATTCAAATGTACTAATGCATATTCTTGCCTACATGATATTACCAATCGGTGCTCAAGTTGATCATCCTCCTCCTTCACATGGCTAGTCGATGCTATTCCAAGCTTCTTGGTGAGTCCTCCATATTCAGGTATCTTAGTCTATGATTGCTATTATCTATGTATTGAGATACTTTCCTATATTCTATTTGACTATGAGGGTGAGCTCGATAGCTTTGTCCTGGTGCCCGATCTATATATGTATTTTTAGATGTGTTTGTTGCACAAATTATGTATTTATGATATGAGCTATGACACATTGTCTTTGATGTTGATATTTTGGCAAGCTATCCCTTGGCCCCTTATTCCTTTTGCTTACTTTATATCTTTTATATTCTTCTACGAGCAAAGATGTGTAATGACAAGTTAAGACGCTTGATTGGGGTTCCTTCGAGTTAACCATTTGTCATGCCACATCTCGGCCCTAGGCTTAGGTCATAACAAACTTGGTGTCAGACCACTAGTTTGATAGATCCTCACAGTCCAGCACATCATGTTGATTATAGTTTTATTTATGGTTATGTTGTGCACCACAACGATGAGTAGGAGGCTATGAGACATTTTAGGAAATGTTTCACTTCTTCATGATCCATGTCGTGAGATAGAGTTAGATACCCTAGGGCTTATTTCAAACACTTAACCATTATATTTCAGGATATGTCTCAAGCTATGCAAGATGGAAATATATTGAATGCAGTGGTTCAAAATGCTCTATGGGTAATGG
>JAOTQJ010018350.1:0-17146 GCA_025642045.1 Solanum sejunctum | reverse complement strand
CTATTTAAGATTTTTACATAGTAATTTTAGTATATAGTAAGTATTTTTCTTTAAATAAATATTATTATTTTAAATATTACATATAGATTTATAAATGTGTATATTATAATTAATTAAATGATAATCTATTCAATTTCATCCAATTTGTTCAATTCGTAACCTTTCCTACAAAATTCATTTCAATTCTAATCAATTTCTTTGCAATATTTTTAAATTTTAGTCAAATCCTTCACACCTTCTTTCAATTTTAGTCTAAATTAAGTCAATTTGTAGCTTGAGTTTAAATATTCAATTAAATTTTACTTCAATTCAGATGTGACCCATATTCTATTAGGATGCGACTCATCTTCTTGAAGTTAATGCCATCTATCCTTCCCTTTTAATCCAAAAATTGTGATCAATTTTCCAATATATTCAATTTTAATCCCTAACCCACCAAACCCTTGTCACTTTTGACACTTTCCCCTTTACTCAACAATACTACAGTCGCCCCCCTTTATTCGACGTCTGCTCTATCTCCCATCACAATCACCAGCCAACGACAACCACCAAACAAAACCTCATCTCCACTGTCGCCAGAAACTTCCTTTTCTCCCTCACTCTCATCGGCAAACCACGAAAAGCAGCCACCACCCCGTTCCTCTCTTCGTCTCCAACCAAAACTCTAGCCAAGCGACCTATTTTCTTAACCTCTGCTGGAACCGCCAACCCTAAAAACTCCTGTTCAATGCCATCCTTCGCAAGAAAACCCCTTCATTTTTCTTCCTCTTCTATCTGGAAACCCGGTTGGACAACCATCATCACAACCCCTTTACTCCTTCCTTCTCGTCCTTCTTTCTTCGGCAAAACAGCAAAACCAAAATCAACCCTCTCTTCTCACCTTCTTTCCCCTCTGTCTTCCGCCAAAAAATCACCATGCAACTAATGTAGCTTGACAAAGCCATTGTCCAGAGACCGTTGGACAGTTGTCGACAATGCTGATGATGTTCATGGTCCAATTAAAAAGCAGTCATTGTCAGCACTTAACCTGACCGAAGGTTAGGGTCGAATCCACTGGGAATATGGTACTTGACTATAAGAATCCACTACCAATCATTTCATGCATAAATAACTAAAATCTCTAAGTGGAGGGGGGTTGTGATTCAAAAATAAAGTAAGATAAATGCTAAACTATGACGCGAGGAAACACTCAATTTTGGGGACAACTTGGGAATTGTGTTCACTATGTTTCATTGACTCGATTACCTTAGGTAACATTACTATGATTGAATATTCGCATGCAGGATGATAACTTAGGTTCTTCCACATCTCTTATAAAGGTGAAGGTTTAATTTCACCATGGCTCTTGGTCAGCCACCATGGTGTGCAAACTAACAGTTAACAATTGTTTCAGTCAACTTCCCCTTGGTTAGGCTTAGTTGATTAAACGAAAACACATCAATCGAATTCTGTCATCTACTTCGCTTTTCCTATTCGTCACTACCTTGGTTGGGCTAGTGATAGTAGGCGGGTTTTAGTGTTAGCCACCACCAAATGATAATCATAGTGAAGGAAAATAGATAATTCATGCAAACTCCAATCATAAAAATGCAATAAACCTAGATTATTTCAAATCAACTGCCCATGATTCCTACAACCCCAAGTTGTGGGTGCTTAGCTACTCATGGCTACGGCAAAATAAGCAAAAATACAAATAAATGACATAGTTGAGAGTTTTACCAAAACCAGTGAAGATTGTAGACACCACAAGTTGCAAACTCAAAAGCTTGATTGATCAACAATGAGTACAAAGCAAGATTTTCAATCCCCAAAATGGATTTTCCAAGAGAGAACATTAAACTAATAACCCTAAAATATTCTTGAGAGAATATTCAAAGGCAAGTTCTATCTTCTAAAATCTGGAATCTCCTCTCTAAAAACCAAACTAAATATATTCATAATGTTTATAGATAAAGCCTAAAAATAACATAGAAAAGACAACTGGCAACAGATACGCCTTGTAGGTATGACCAGTATAGTCGAGGTCTCATATCAGGTTCTTGGCATCTTGGACTGAACTGGTACAACCCATAGGTAAGAGTCGTTACTTGAGCTACAACTTTGTGTTCCTCTCGTAGTTTGGACTTCTATTTTTTGTCTGACATTTTGGCTCTCTGATTCCTACTACGAGTCCACCTATATGAGTCGTAGTGAGATTTATGACTCGTATGATGGCTTCGTAGGGTGATCTCCACTTAACAAATTTCTGAATTCTGGTCTCTATTTCTTGGTATGACATAACCTACGACTCATAGCTTGGGCTACGACTCATAGCTTGGGCTACGACTCATAGCTTGGGCTACGACTCATAGGTGAGCTCGTATGTCCTATGATTCAGTAAAATTTGTAACTTTTCTTCAAAATCATGCCAACCTAACTTTTTCTATAAGAACAACATAAAAACACATAAAAACCATAAAACGTTGCATTAGAAACTCACAAAATCCCTTGTCTTGGGCATCAAATGTGTTGTATTTTGACAACACAGCATACCCTCAACTTAGAATTGTTGCTTGTCCTCAAACGATGACTCAAGCTAAGCAGACAATGAGAAATACATAGCAACTACACTTATGGCATATACAATAACTCCTTTGATTCAGGTACCCAACTACCATTTGCAAAATAGAATTGCAAGGTTATTAAGCAAAACAATAACATAATGTGATACCTAGCAATCCAACCATGGCAAGCTAAGAAGTATCAACCGTCCATAATTGCTGGTATAGTCATATGTTACTAAAGTAGTGTAAATGCCCTCACTTAAAAAAAGTCCCTCATTCTCACTAAAATAGCATTTGGAATTCAGGGACTGAGGAAGCATTCTGACCCTCACAATTAAAATTCATCCATACTGACGAACATCATAGGCTTGCCTCTGTACTCAGCTTCTAACTTGGTGATAAAGTGGATTTGGATAACTTTATTAATTATGGGCCTGTAACATAGGTTCAGGGGGCTTTGGTATAGCGTTTTAGGCAAGTAGTGACTAAAAGCTATCCTTGAACTATGTTTACCAATACTTTTTGCTTTCATAATCTAACCCTTTTCAATAAATCCAGCCTTATTCTCCTGTTTTGAACTTTTCTCGAGTTCTTTCTTTCTATTTTCAGTTGTGCCTTATTTCTTAACTTAATTTTTGCTACTTTTTCTCAATTTAAGTCATTTTTCTTTTCTTTTTCTTCACTCGACTCATGCTTTTTCATTTCTCTTTTTATTTCCCAACTAACCACCACATTGACATTGCTTTACCACAATAAGGGTCACCATCAGCTTAGGCTTTTAGCCTGAGGTGAAGTACACAATATTTATTCCTCACACCAGGGCCATAACTTGTAGCCACCCTTAACTTAGGCTTTTAGCCTCAATTAAGGTTCACATGTCCAAGGATAGACCAGGGCCAATATCATGGTATTTCATCAATCAAGGTTAAGGTAGCAAGGTGTCAAGAAAGAATGAGTACATGAGAAGCTCAAAAATTTGGAACAAGGGATTCATTTACTCATTTGGTGGGTCACATAGGCTAAAAGTGGGTTCACTCAAAGAACAAAGGCCTAAGATCCTTTCCATATCAACCACATTATGAAACCAATCTTAGAGTACTAAGGCAAGTTCTGAGTCCATACAAGATGCATGAATGCAGCAAAATAAGCTCACAACACACATGCCATTGCATTAACAATCAAGTATAGACTCACAGGTCATGCTTTCAGCCTCAGCATACCTTCACAATATCATAACAAACATTGCCAAATATTCAAAAATGTATGAATGCATCAACAACCACAATCTCAAAATTTTAAAGGTACCCATTTTTCATAAAAATTTTAAATACGCAAGTAAAGACTGGGTATATGCCAATAGATAATACTACTATGAATTAATACATCATCTACACTACCTAAACATGTCGGTTCAGTATAAAAGTAAACATCTACAAGGAAAAGGAATCACGACAAGAAAACCTTAGGATAAAAAAATAGGAAAAGTTATGGGCTTGAGGTTACTTAGACATCACCTTAATCCATAACTTTTCACACTCCACCAAAATAGGATACTTTGTCCTCAAAGTAAAAATAGGTACTAAGACGAACATAGTAAAAACATAGACTTAGATATATATACATTAAAAACCAATATTTGACAGCCAATATCCAAAACGAAAATAATAAAATTATCCAACATAAAACATTTTAAAAACTAATATCAAAATGATATTATCTAACAAGAGAGCATAATATCCATAAATAAAAGTAAGAACTGGAGTCAAAAAGGGTAAAACATCATGGTGCATCAAGCACTGGTCTTTGGCTAGTTTGTGGGATCCTGGGGCACCAACTCCTCATCACCAATCCTTGAACTACCATCTCTATGTGGGGTACGCTGCTTTTGATCTCTCTAAATAGCCACTAACAATAGGGACTTCTATACCATCTCCTCAAGTATGGGCTCCTTTTTCAGTCTTGACCTCTTCTAAGTCAGATCTGGATCATCATCATGCTCAAGGGGTCTCTTCCCACGGACATCTGAACGGTCAGCTAGTAATGCCTCATCACCAGCAGGTGCTAGATCTGGGACTGCAACTGGGGCTGCCAACATCTGTGTTAGGTCGGCCTTAAACTTGGCCAACTCCTCAATGGCCGCACTCATGTCACCAGGCCGAGCCGCTTTAAGTCTTCACTGGACTCTCGCTCGAAGACATTTACTCAAGCATCCACCACTCTAATATCTAATCTACCAGATCGTGAGCGAATGCCTTCATCCTCTTATTTGAGTCCCGTACAGTCTGATCAAGCCATGGCCGGACCCATGCTAATAAAGCTTAAAGTCTGGACTCCATCATAGTCACCCTATATAGTAGTACCCAAAAAGCAACAACAAAAATAATAGAAACAACCTGTAAAGAAGTTGTTGTTGGTGCTGGAGTACTGGAGGATGGTGTGGACTTGATCTCACCAACTTTGTAGCAACTGAAGTAGTGCCGATAATAGCTGGAGTTGTACCCTGAGTCGGAGGCTCTCTTGGGAATGGCTATGAAATAAGAGGAGGAATAGCTCTCGGTAGGGCAACAGGGTTCTAATTAGCCTTGATCAGATTGGGATCCATTATGTGCAATGCCTCTATATGAGGGTCCAAGTGGAGAGAGACCGATGCTCCAGCCATCTTGCATAACTTGTGTATCAAAATGGGGAATGTCAAGGCCTACTGGGTGTGGATTGCTGACTCATATATTTGTTCTACCATAACCCGAGCCCAGTCAAATTTGTACCTTGCCAAGATGCTGGCCGACAACACATCTCCTTCTAATGTGATCACATTATCAGTGAAAGTGGGTCTGATGCACCAGCGAATAATGGACTACTAAAATTTTGCCCTAAATAAGAGAAGAACCTTCAGAATATGCTCCGTATGGTTTGCAAGCCATATTGGCTCAACACCTTCCTCACAAAGTTGACTTGATATCTACCCAAGGAGTTTAGTTCTAAGCCTAGCATCCTTCTGATTCACTACCTTTTTCATGTCTGCAATCCAATGATCTTACTCTGCAATGGACTATGGCACTCTATAGTTTGGCCCGAATTGTACTCGCTGAATGGTTTTCTTTGAGATATCAACAACCTCCCCTCTGACCAGGACTTCACCCAATCACCACTGCTTAATGGGATTTTTGAGCCTTGGCATATCTCTTCGAACAATATTATAGTAGGAGGCATAAAACTCCCTAACTATGTAAGGGGCATACTTCCCCAGTTCCTGCGATAGCCAGCCTAGTCCATGCCATTTAGTTTCAGCCTCTAACCCTGGCACACTGCTTAGTCCTGAATGTTCTAGCCTAGCTTCTACGTGGAATCTCCTTATTGGCCTCCCTTAGCTTTTCAGCTCCATTCCCTATTCATAGACCTCTTTCATCCCTGGGACACACCATCTCGTGTTTTGTGGGTCTGTGGAGGTGACAGTGTAAGCAAAGTCAGCTGGTTATGGGGGAGCAATATCCTCATGCTAAGCTTGAGATACCTTAAGGGAAACAGACTCAGAAAGTGAGGCATCATCATCTGACCCTTTCTCGTCACCCACCTCTTCAGATTAGGACGGGCCATCTACTTCCATTGGAACCCGTGTTTGTGACCTAGTCAAGGGTATATTGGCTTTGGGGTCAGGCTGCTCGTTTATGTCCTCAACGGATTGATCCTCATATAATGTTTCATCGCTCAGTTAGTGTCCTGGAGTTGGGGCAACGACTCTTCATCCCTTGGAGACATTAACTCTGCAAAATCATCACAAACCAAAATATGAGTCCCATGATGTCTTGTACTAACAAGATAATACATAAAGCAATCAAATAGCAAACAATAAAATTTCTTTAGTAAAATACTTGAACCAAGTCCACGGTTTCAGATACAAGGTGGAGGTATGACTTGTAGGGCGACTTATGAGTTGTATAGTATCCTTGTAATACCAAGGTGTCTAAAGGAAATGTATTATGGAATCAGCTATGAGATGCAGGTACGACTCATAGGCTATCCTACAAGTTGTAGTCCAGGCTCGTACCTCATTTCAGAGATATTTTGAGAGTTTAGATCAAGGTCACGAAACCACCACTATGACTCATAACAAGGGTTACAAGTCGTAGGTAGGTCTCACATGGAAAATTTAAGGCACCTTAGATGATTGTTGCCTTCTAGAAAGGGACACTAGGACTCGTAGGGTGCGCTACAACTCATAGTGGGTTCTTGCAGTAGAAAACAAAGAGCAGACTGCGTGCCTCTACCCTTTCCACAATGACCAATAACCAACCAAAAAGCATCAGGGGTCACAAAAACAAAAGCAAAAACATAGGTGACACTTCAACAAACCTAGACAATCTTCCTTACCAATTATCTTAAAATAAAATATGAATCCTTCCCTATCTGCTCCGAACACTCTAACATTGGAGACAAGAAAGCATATTCAAGTGATACTTCAAATATGTATGAGTAACTTGCCTTAATAAAATTATAACCTCCCTCAACCCGACGAATTTAACCCTATAGGATTTTCACAAGATAATAACCCATATAATGCAAGACAAAAGAACATAGTCATAACAACTGATATCAAAGTCTTCTAGTAAGGATAGAAGCCAAGAATCGACTCTTTATAGGTATATAGACATTTATACATCACATTCTTCATACTACCATAATCATTTTCACTTGGTGTTGCTAATTATGATCATAAAACATTCATTTAAGCACCCATAAAACAAGGCTATTTGAGAACTTACCAAACTTAACCACAAAAACTTACCAGATGAATGGATGAATGAATGATGAAAAGAAGAAAAAGAAGACCGAGTTTTTGGTGCCAAAATCACTCACTAGAGAATTAGAGGGATAATTTTAGGGAAAAATGAGATTAGAGGGAGTTATAAGGTGAAAAGAATTATTTCAGGTAGGGATATGAAGAGCCAAAAGATGTTAGTATTTTAATATTCAAAATATGTCACCTTTTAAAATTCCACAGAATGGGTCTTCGAGACACTGACTATGAGTCATAGGGGGTCATACAACTCGTAGATCCCAATCTCGTATTAAACTCAACACTTGGGAAAATTTTGATTTCATACCTGGGTATTAGAAACCCCACTTATGACTTATAGAGGACCCTACAACTCGTAATGTTTGCTCATGGTGCATGCCTCACTTCTGTTACTTATTGTTTCCCTCTACAAATATGACTACGAGCTGTATTGGTGACTACGACTTGTAGGTCTGCTCATGTAGGCTATTTCAAGCATGTGTCTCTCCACTTTTTAGTTCCTGCTCTATTTCTGCATCGAAATACTCAGGATAGACCAGAATGCAAGTTAACACAACTGGTGCAACGTCTAAACAATCTTAACAACGTTAATTACCTATACACTAGCTAAACAAATGAAAAGGTTTTGAGATAAATCTAAACATAATAGATGCTTTAGGTTGCCTCCCAAGAAGCATCTTGTTTAACATCGTGGCTTGACTATACCATCATAGATAATCAGACTTCTCCATGAGACCCATTACTGCTCCTTCTACTCTTTCTTTGTTCACCCTACACTGCATCTAGTTGCTCAGAAAGCTTCTCCATCCTATCACTAAGACTTTGCATTGATATAGTTTGTTGTTCCACCATGTAGTTACTTTTGAGGACATCAAACTTTATCTGCTGAACAATATAATCTTGCTCATTGACCTTGGTCAGGATTTCTTCCAACATATACTCAATTCTTGCTAGCTTATAGTGATGCAATATTGGTGCGGTAACCTTGGTTAATTTAACATTCTCGCTATTGGGTTTACCTAGGGTTCCCTTCAATGCATTAGTGGATGGTCTGGCCTGTCCTTCGAAGGGTTGGTAGATTTAGGCAACTGAAGATACCTTGTCCATATGCTCAATTATCTCATTAAATGGTCATCTTGGGAACTCCCAATAGTCCCCTCCAAACCATGCATCAGCATGCCCTTGTTGCTCGTAGGATAGAGCTCGGTAAAAACTAGTCGCCAATTCATCATCAGTCAGACCATGGTTTTGACTCATTGCCAAGCACTGCTTGTATCTTTCCCAAACTACTACCAAAGATTCTCCTGGCACCCTTTTGAAATTGCAGATGTTGTTTTGTAGCTTTTGCTTGTTAGACACTCTATAGAGGTTCATGAGGAAGACTTTCTATACCTACCCCCTAGTTAGAACAAATATTAGGTAGGAGAATTGATCACCATTCCGCAGCTTCACTACAGAGAGTCATGGGAAAAACCTGAAGAGCCATGGCCTCTCATGCACAATGTCTTGTCTCAAGTACCCTCCTAAATGTTTGAGTAAATTTTTGCAGATGAATGTGGGGGTCTTCGAATTCTTGCCCATAAAATAGGGCTCATGTCTGCAAGGTTTCCAACAAGTCATTTGCGATTTAGAACTTTTGTTCAGCCATACTGCCAGCCAACCTGTAATTAGCATTAACTAACAAAAATAAAAGTAAAATACAAGAGATTCTAGGAATTAACACTAGAACTAACTAATAGTGAATTGAAGTCAAAACCTAGTCATATTCCCCGACAACGGCACCATAATTTTTTATAATGTTCACGCTCCAATAAGAAAGCGATTGCTGTCAATAATTAACCAAACCAAAGGTTAGGGTCAAATCCATAGGAAATATGGGGCTTGACTACAATAATCCTCTACTAATCATTTAAAGCATAAATAACTAAAATCTCTAAGTAGGAGGGGGGGGAGGGGTTGTGATTCAAAAACAAAGTAAAACAAACACTAAACTATGATACAAGAAAAGACTCAATTTTAGGGACAACTTGGGAATTGTGTTCACCACGGTTCATTGACTTGATTACCTTAGGTAACATTACTACAATTGGAAATTCGCATGTAGGATGGTAACTTAGGTTCTTCTAGCCTTCTTATGAAAGTGAAGGTCGAATTTCAACATGGCACTTAGCCGGCCACCATGGCGTGCCAACTAACCATTACCAATTGTCCTAGTTAACCTCCCCTTGGTCAGGATTGGTTGATTAAACGAGAACACATCAATCGAATCCTGTCATCCACTTCCCTTTTCCTATTCGTCACTACCTTGGTCGGGTTAGTGATAGTAGGCGGGGTTTGGTGTTAGCCACCACCAAATGATAATCATAATGAAGGAAAATAGAAAATATATGCACACCCCAATCGTAGAAATGCAATAAACCTAGGTTATTTCAAATCAACTACCCATGATTTCCACAACCCCAAGTTGTGGGTGCTTAGCTACTCATGGCTAAGGCAAAACAAGCGAAAATGCAAATAAATGATATAGTTGAGAGTTTTACCAAAAACAATGAAGATTGTAGACACCACAAACCCAAAAGTTTGATTGATCAATAATAAGTATAAAGTAAGATTTGCAATCCCAAAAAAAGATTTTCGAAGAGAGAATAATAAACTAATCTAAAATCCTAAAATATTCTTGAGAGAATATTCAAAGGCAAGTTCTATCTTCAAAAATTTGGAATCTCCTCTCTAAAAATCGAACTAAATGTGTTTATAGTGTTTACAAAAAAACCCTAAAAATAACATAGAAAAGACAACTGGCAACAAGTACGCCTTGCAGGGACGACTCGTAGGGTGACTTACGAGTCGTAGTCTGGATATCATATCAAGTTCTTGGCATCTTGGACTGAACTGGTACAACCCACAGGTAAGAGTTGTTGCTTGAGCTACTACTCGTATGTTCCTCTCGTTGTCTTGGCCTTCAGTTTTTAGTCCAACAGCTTGGCTCTCTGATTCCTTCTACGAGTGTACCTATACGAGTCATAGTGAGACTTACGACTCGAAGGATGGCTTCGTAGGGGTGACCACCACTTAGTAGATTTTTGAAATTTTGTCTCTGTTTCTTGCTATAACATATCCTACGGCTCGTAGCTTGGGCTATGACTCGTAGAGGAGCTTTTATGTTCTATGATTCAGTAAAATCTGCAATTTTCCTTCAAAATCATGTCAACCTAACTTATCAGCAAGAACAACACAAAAACACATAAAAATCATAAAAAGTCGTATTAAGAACTCACAAAATTCCTTGTTTTGGGCATCAAATGTGCTGTATTTTGACAGCACAGTAGCCGCTATGAGATCAATTCATTTCAAAGAAAGATTGATCTTTTTAGATCCGTCCAGATATGACAGTTTTCGTGTATAATTCTTATGCATATTTGCTTCAACTTGTTGATATTAAAATGGATTGTTAGATACGAAACACAGATTTTTTAAAACTTTTTCTCTCGATGTTTCTGAATTCTTTTATTACTATTGTTTGTGGTATAAGGTTTGGAATTAATTTTTGTGCAATGTCGATTTGGTTTTCAGCTCACTGTTCCTCCACCTGCTTAGAATATACTTGCTCTACATTCATGATTTTCCATTTGGCCTAGCATATTTTTGTGATTCTTCTTAATACTCCATTGGTTAAAAATTGTCTTTTAGTACCTTTCTGGTAAAAATAATAATTTGTGATTGTTTATTGACAAATTGCAGACATAATTTTTATTTACCTGTAATTAATCGTGTTTCCTTACTAGGAATATAATATGTTAATACTTCGTTATTGGTAAAATATAGTGATTAATTTTATTCATTATTCATGGCAAAATATAGCGATTGATTTTATTTACTAATATTCTGGTGACTGTTATATTGGTTTTATTCATGGCAAAGTATAGTGATTGATTTTATTTACTAAAATTCTAGTGAGGATTATGGATAATTTTTATTTGTCCCCATTCCGTTATTTGGGAGATCAATTTATAATTGTCTTAATTAGGTAAATAACCCTTAATTTATTCCTATGTCCCTTTTAATAGATTCTGAAAGGTTTTGTTCCTTAATTATTTTCTTAACCCTGCTATAAAGAAAACGCATGCTCTCTTCTCAATCTGCTCATGAACAATTTTCTCACAGTAGATAGATAGAGACACACTTCTCCACAATTGCCTTGCTTCGGAGGTAGTAGGCCTGTGCTACCATGATTGGGAGGTATGTACCCCAATAACCACGTTGAGGATTTGTACCTCAGTCGCCTTTCTAGGGGGTGGTTAGCCTTGGATATTCTATACTGATGGTCACTTCTTACACATGTATTATGTTCTACGTAAGCATAATTTACTCTAAGCATCACCTATGCATGCCATATTGCTATATATTTATTCATTACCTATGTTTATGCATTTCGATTATGTTGGTTATCTCTTGTTGCATTGCATCCTACATACTTAGTACATTTAAACGTACTAACACATACTCTATGCCTACATAATATTACCATGTAGGAACCAGAACTCCCATTGATTCTCCTTCACATGGGTAGACGGATTATTCAAGTTAGCTTTGGTGAGCCCTAATGTCTGGGGATAATATCTATCTTCTTTCATGCTTATTCTTAGACTACATCTTGTATATTTTGGAATACTTATGGTCATTATTATGAGGGTGAGCTCGGTTGCTTGACTTGGCCCCCACTAAGTTCTACGTCTAGAGGTATTGTTGGACAAGTTATGTATTATGCTTGATTTTTGACTCATTTATGTTATTTAAGTATTAAACTCTATCCCTTAGTCCCAATTTCCCTTGTTTATGTTTTTTCTTGTTGTTTATGTTGCTTCCGCGACCAAAGATGTGTTCACGATATGCTAAGAGGCTTGTTTGGGGTCCTTTTGGGTTTCCCATTTATTGTGTCATGTCTAGGCCCTAGTTTGGGTCATGAAAGTCCCGCAAAATTACCAAAATAATCCTAGAAAGGAATCATGTGCATAATGCATCTTCCTAAGCTCCAATCGAAAATCTAAGACCGGATAAGCGATCAACGCGAACAATTCAGTAAGGGAATAGCCTAGATCCAATTTTAGAGCAATTGAGTTAAAAAATAATTTTTTATATTAAAACTGAACCGATGAGAGTGCGCGTCTAGGGTGCCACGCACCTGGTGCGCGGACTTGCACTTGGTTTTTTTAAATTTTTCTGGAAAGTAACGTGTTTTGAGAAAATTTACAAAATTATACATGTCCGCTTCCCTGGCACGATGTGGACATAGTATTACAGGATGAAGATTTTTTTTTTTACTCTGGGAAAGGCCTTTTGATCACTACCCAACCTATCCTAAATCCCAAAACATGTTTAAGGGCTATTTTATTCAGGCTAAGGGTTTCAAAATCCATTCTTCTTAGTTTCTATGCAAAAATTTTTGAGAGAGAAAATAAGAAAAGCTTGGGGATTTCAAGATTATGGGTTAATTGCTTGAAGAAGCCTAAGAAATTCTCCATTCTAGATATGTCAGGCTACCAAATCACGGGATTGTTCTCTCAATTGCCCTTTTTGATTGTAGAAAGTTGAAGGTGATGGGTTCTTTCTGCTAAATTCTCGAATGCTTTACTGAATATTATTTTATTTTATATATATTTTCTTGAATTGATGATTATCATAACTTGAAGTACTTGTTTAAATGGTGTATCTAAATTATCACATGAACCCTACTTGGTTACCTTGCTAAAAGCTACAAGAATGAACTTAGGGGTGGATGTCTAGAGCATTGATCATGTGGTTTGATTGCTTGTTATAGTCCGGGTCCTAAGTGAATGTGTTGATGATTGATGTTGAAGAGATTGATATCCTTAGAGTCTTAAAGCAGAATGTTCTTACCTCCTTGAGTTGATATATGATGAGATGAGCTGATGTTCCTTGTCCAAAAGAGACTAAGTGATGAAAAATCTTGATGTTTGATAGCTTATGAGCATGTTGAGTCCTAAGAAGAGTATTGAGAACTAAAATGAGTAAGAGTGAGTCACACTCACATTCATTAACTATGTGGCCAGCGTAGGAAAGGATTAGACCATGAAAAATGGATGTTTCCTCTCCCAAAAGAGGACTTGATAGATTTATGGATGCACTGATAGACTTATCCTGTACCTCGGCAAGGTACTAGATGGATGTGGCAATGATATTGCTTCATTATATCATCACTAGCTTATAAGTGATGGTTATTAGTTAGAGAAACTCCCAGATAGGTTCCATCTTGATAGTCCTGATGTCGATATGATGGTATAAGTCTTAATTGATTTTGATGCCATGGTGTCTACTCCTTACTCTGAGATGAGTTGAATACTTAATGAGTTGATGTTATTCCATATTATTTTGTCTATACTATTTACTTTTAGCCCGTTTAGATATTGTACATTCCACGTACTAATGCTATTTGGCATTGCATCATTTCACAATGGAGATTTAGTAGATAGAGGACGTCAGCAGGTGAATCATTGAGGTTTAGAGACTCATAGCTTCAGACACTTGGTGAGTCCTCCCCATCATTCAGATGATACTTCATTTTAATCTGTTTTGAGTTTTTACTTTCAACTTGTGGTAGTCATGGCCTGTCATGGTATCTTCCTAGACTATAGACTTAGAGGCTTCATGGACATAGAGTTGCTGGTTTGATGTTGGGGTCTTTCCCCTTTCCTTCTAAACTGAGTTTTTCATAAATTTCATTATTATGCTACAAATGTTGAAGTCTAGAATTGGGATCCACGTTCCATATTTCTTGATAAAGATATGAAGAGATTAGAACTGCCCACTAGTTTAGATTTTGTTAATTCTAATGTCTTCTGCTGATCAGTTGATTGAACAAATATGATGAGGCTAGATGGTTCGCTTGGGCCTAGCAGTAGTCTCTTAGTACCAGTTATGCCCAGGTTATCCTTATGGGGCATGACAAACTTGGTATCAGAGCCTAGAATTCGAGTGTCCTAGGAAGTCTATGAAGCAGTGTCTAATAGAGTCTTGTTTATCGGTGTGTTGTGCACCACACTTCATAAGCAAAAGGCTATTGGACATCAGGAAGTGTTACCCTTCTTCTACAATCTGAGTTCGTGTGATAGAGTTTAACTCTATGAAAACCATGTTCTAATTCGTGTGTTACACATTTGCAGAATATGCCTCCAAAATAAACTATTGCTCAGAGAGATGCCTCAGCCCTAACTGCTGAGAATTCCAACTAAAGGTCCCTACTCAGACAGGGAAAAGTAGAAGGGGTTGACCTGCTAAGACTATTGAGGTCCCACAGGTACCCCCTACACAGCTACAGCCAGTCCCTACCTCAGAAGCAAAGTTTAGCGGAGCCATTACCATGCTTACTTAGCTAGTGGCCTTCTAGGGTAACAATTGAGGTCCTCAAGCTCCTAGTTCTAGCTTATAGGAGTTCACGGTTGCAACCAGGCTTCGAGACTTCTTACGGATGAACCCTCTAGTGTATACAGGGGCAAAGGTCGAGGAGGACCCGTAAAACTTCATCGACGAGATGTGAAAGGCCTTGATGGACATGCATTCTAATGAGATTGAAAGAGTTGAGCTTGCCTCCTACCAAATGAAAGATGTTGCAAATGTTTGGTACAATCAATGGAGGACAGTAGAGGTGAAGATGTTGAGCCTGCAGAGTGGGATGAGTTTGAGAGTGCTTTTCTTGACCACTTCTTTCCCCAAGGGTTGAGGGAGGCGAAGGTTGATAAGTTTATGAACTTAAAACAAGAGGGGATGACCATTAAGGAGTATAGCCTCAAGTTCATTAAACTGTCCAGATATGCTCCGGATATGGTCCAAACATGAGGGCAAGGATAAGGAAGTTCATGTCTGGTTTGGGCAGGCATCTAAAGAAGGAATGTAAAGCGATGTTGTTGATCCTAGTTATGGACATTTCTAGGATTATGGTATATGCCCAGCAAATCGAGGAAGATAAAAAGAGAGATAGAGAAGGGCAGATAAGCAGAAAAATAAAATCAGCAGGGCATGAGCCTAGACAACCAAGACAGAATAAGGGTGATAATTCTACTTTTAGAAGAGGTCTTATCACTATGCACCCTCTGTAGCGTCCTATCTAACAAAATAGGTATAATCAAAAGTCTTATGGTTACTACAATTACAGGCCCAGGGTTCTTAATCTCAAGTTGTATGACCTAAGGTACAAAGGGCAGGCCACCTTGTGACAAGTATAGTAAACTCCATCTGGATAAGTGCCGTATGGGCAAAGATGTTTGCTACTTATGTTAGCAGACTGTTCACTTCCAGTATGAGTGCCTGAAGAGGAGACGAGGTGAAGAAAGCAATAGAGCATAGTCCTCCGATGCACTGGCAGACATCAGAGAGGTACTACTATGGGTACAAGAGATGGGACAATCGTCTTTATGCCATGGGTAATTGTCAGGATCAGGAGACAGCACCAGATGTGTTACGAGTATGCTTCAAGTCTTTACTTTTGATTTTTATACATTGCTTGACCCAGGTGCACTCTGTCTTTTATAACTCCCTATGTGGCTGGTAGATTTGGGATCCTTCTAGACTGCTTGCTTGAACCCTTTGCTATTTTCACTCCTGTGGGTGAGTGTATCTTAGCTAAGAGGTTTAACAGGGATTATGTAGTACCTATTCATCATAAAGATACCCTGGCTGACTTGGTAGAATTAGAGATGGTTGACTTTGATGTGATCCTTGGCATGGATTGGCTTTATGCTTGTTATGCATCCGTTGATTGTAGGACCCAGTTTGTTAAATTTCAATTCCCTGATGAACTTGTCTTAGAGTGGAAAGGGAGTTCAGTTGCACCTAAGGGCAAATTTATCTCCTATATTTGAGCCACAAAGCTAATCTTTAAAGGGTATATCTACCACCTCGTGCAAGTTAAGTCTAATGATGTCGAGTCCCCAACGCTAGAGTTAGTCCCGATTATAAATGAGTTCCCTAAAGTGTTCCCTGAGGATCTGACTGGAGTCCCTCTTGAGAGGGAGATTGACTTTGGGATTGATGTTATCCCCGATACCCAACCTATCTCAATTCTACCCTATAGAATGGCCCCTGCTAAATTGAAAGAATTGAAAAAGCAATTGAAATACTTGCTAGAGAAAGGTTTCATAAGGCTTAGTGTTTCTTGGGATGCTCCTATCCTATTCGTGCATAAGAAATATGGGTCTCTTAGAATGTGCATAGAGTATAGGCAACTGAATAAGGTCACTATACAGAATAAGTATTCGCTCGCTAGGATAGATGTTTTGTTTGACCAACTTCAGGGTGCCTCTTGTTTCTCCAAGATAGACCTCATATAGGGTTACCATCAGTTGAAGGAGAGAGAATGTGATATTCCAAACACTGCCTTTAGGATAATATATGAACATTTTGAGTTTTTAGTCATGTCCTTTGGGTTGACTAATGCACCTGCAGCGTTCATAGACTTGATGAATAGATTATTTAGACAGTATCGTGATATGTTTGTGATTGTATTTATTAATGATAACTTGGTATATTCTGAGGATGAAAAAGAACATGCAATCACTTAGGTGGTTTTACAAGCTCTCAAAGACCATGAATTATTATCACGCCCCACCCTAGGATCGTGACCAGTGTCCAATCCGGACACCTAGACACATGCTAACCTTAAATTCCCAATGAAACCGACCTAGAAACCTACCAAAATTTTGGCAGAGTTTTCTCTGTTTTATTGACTAACTGCACCTGCAAAGAAAACCCAGCAGCAACCCAGACAACAATGCAAATATATATCCATTTATAC
>JAOTQJ010018329.1:0-17150 GCA_025642045.1 Solanum sejunctum | reverse complement strand
TTGAAACCTAAGGTAAAGTATATTGCTTATTGATGGGTGGTAACCTGAGGGGTGGAAGAATCACCTAGCTAGGGTCGATCCCATTATGGGGAACCCCCTAGGGTGAATGAAAAATCCTAACAGGGGTCGATCCCGATATAGATTTACCACTGATCAGCTGATCATTTGTATTACATATTGTGCATAGATTATATAGTAAAGGTAAAGTAATATAAAGAACATAAAGTACATGATTCCATAGTATAACTCAAGGTGGTCTCTTAACCTTACACCAGTGTATAATTTCATTTGATTTGTTACTTTATATACAATATATCCTGCCTTACATATTCAGTACATTATCTCGTCCTGATGTTCCTTATGAGGGACCTATATTTCATGCTGCAGGTACAGGCATAGATCTCCCAGTAGGAGTACATGATATCAAGTTGCTGTAACCGAGCTCCAGGTTACTTTGAGGCTTTGTATGTGTATATCTAGAGCCTATATTTTTGTATTGTATAGTTAGTCGAGGCCAGGCCTATCCCAACCTTTATTAGATATATTTCCTTATATAGAGGCTTTGTAGACTATGTAAATTAAAGTGTGATCATGTCTCGTACTTTAGATGACGTAGCCCCAACAACTTTGTCATATGCATTTCCTTTTGGCTTGTTATTACTGTTTACTTTCTTGAAAGCATATTGAATGTAGAAATCCCTTATAATATGTATAGAAAGCGCATGGATACAGGTTGCTTCTTCTAAGCCTTATTGGCAATGGGTGCCAATCCGCCTTAACAGGACTTTGGGCGAGACCTTGGCCTAGCCTAAGACATAGAGATTCCTACTTGGAAGTGGGAGAAAATTAACATGGATTTTGTTATTGGGTTACCTAAGACACAAAGGGTTTTGATCCTATTTGGGTTATGGTTGTTAGGATGACAAAGTCAGCTCATTTTCTACCAATTAAGACTACATATGGTATCGAAGACTATGCTAGATTATACATCCGTGAGTTTGTGAGATTGCATAGGGTGCCTTTGTCTATCATATCAGATTGTGGTGCTCAATTCACTTCACACTTTTGGAGTTCTTTCCAAAGAGGTATTGGTACCAAGGTTAAGCTTAGTACGACCTTTTACGCTCAAATAGATGGCCAAGCTGAAAGAACTATCAAACTCTTGAGGATATGCTTTAAGCTTGTGTATTGGAGTTTAAGGGTAGTTGGGATGACCATCTTCCATTGATTAAGTTTGCTTATAATAATAGTTATCATTCAAGCATTAGTATGGCTCCATTTGAGGCTCGTTATGGAAGGCGTTGTAGATCTCTGGTTAGATGGTTTGAAGTGGGGGAGATGGCCTTGTTAGGTCCAGATAGAGGCTATCGAGAAAGTGAGGATAATTAGGGAGAGATTGAAAAATGCCCAATGTCGACAAAAGACCTATGCCAATATGAGGAGAAGGGATCTTGAATTCAAAGTTGGTGATTGAGTCTATTTAAAGGTCTCACCCATGAATGGTATGGTCCAATTTGGCAAAAAAGGTAAGTTGAGCCCTAGACTTTTGGGTCCCGATTAGAGTACAGAGAAGGATTGGTAAGGTGGCCTAAGAGTTGGAGTTGTACAATGACAGGCATATGGTACATCTAGTCTTCCACGTGTCTTTGTTGAGGAAGTGTGTGGGTAACCCTAGTGCTATGTGTCTCTAGATGTTATGGGTGTTGTCAAAGACAAATTTACTTATGAAGAGGCCCCGATAGAAATCTTGTATAGATAAGTAAAGAGGTTGAGGAACAAGGATGTAGCTTTCATTAAGGTCTTTTAGACAAATCAACAAGCCGAAAGTACTACATGGGAAGCCAAGGTAGACATGCAAAGGCGATATCCATATCTCTTCCATTTACTCAAGCCTAAGATACTAAATTAAGTCTCCCTATATTATTTCAAGTCTTAAGTTTCGTCCCTTATGTCATTTGCATGCATTCACGCATATGTTGACAAGTTTATGGTGATCTTTAATGTTCATGTTGAGATTTTTTAAAAAAAATAATGTTTTAGTGCATTTGTTGCATCCATGTTGGGCCAAAATCTTCATGATTACTTTCCTTGGGTATGTTTCTATGACATTTGGGAATGAATATTCCCAAGGGAGAGATATTATGACACCCTAAAACTCCATGCTCTTATGTATCCATGTTTCAAGCCTCATCGGTGTAGGTGGAGAGTGTATTGGGGCGTGGGAGACTTCTAGTACTTAGACGAGTTCAAGGCTTCCCTATGAGTTGAGTTGCAGGTGTTGGTTTATCCAAGGGTCAACTTTAAATAAGCATAACTTTTAGCACACTTGGAATTGGAAGCCCCATTACATTTCAAATAAAATCCCTTTGAGTTAGCTTTCCAATGCACTTGGTTTTATCTCATTGCGAGGTCTAAAGAAGGAGTTATGACCGTTTTCATTAGAACCTCCCATGCAGTGAAACCAAACGGGCATCTTTACGAGCAGTGGGGCTTTGGACGGGGCGTGAGGGCTGTTTGGAGATGGAAAATACCATTTTTGGTCTAAGGCATGTGACACGGCTAGTGGCATAGGCTGTGTGGCTAGCCATGGGATGTGTGCACGTGAAGCTTAGTGACCATGGGAGGAGTTTTTTTCCAAGTGTTGTTCTACTGCCATCCACATGGGCCGTGGCAGGTCTTACGAGCCATTGTCCTTAGTGTGGGGTCTCTTTGCAATATGTTTCTCACCAAGTTTGACTGCATGGGCCACTACATGGATCATGTAGCATCACACGGCCCGTGGAGGCACTCGTCAAAGTGACGCAATGTGATTTTTCCAAAGTATCCCAAATTCAATTTTTGACAAAGTCTCACATTATGGGCATGCCACATGACCCATGGAATGCCACACAACCTGTGTGGGCCTCAATGGGGCATCACTTTGCCAATTTTTCCTTTCGTTCACTAATAGCATTTTCATGAATTTAATCCATTCTAATGACCTTTTTAGACTTTCAATGCTATCTTAACCTCCCCAAAAGACTTGAGCCCTATTCTAAAGGATCAAACTCATTACTTTCAACTTGAATACACTATCAAAGCCTCTTAAAAAGACTCTATCAATACCCCAATACAAATTCAAGGAAACTCAAGAACAAGTTTGGATTTAAAGACACCATTCCAAGCTTCCATTCTTTCCCAACTCAATTTCAAGAGACTCAAGATCTAAGCTATGTAGGTTTCAACCATTGTGTCCTTTCACCCATGGTGCCTAACCTCCCTTTTTATATAAATTTTATGTTTTCAAGGTAGATTATCTATGGGCATCTCTTATTATGAAGGTTGACTATAAACTATGTTGGGATTTATGATATGTTGATTGTTTAAGCATGTTTTGAGCTATGAATCTAAGATCTAATATGAGTCTTGAGGAGGGGTTTTAATGTATCTTGCATGAGGGTCTTACCTAGTGTTGGTGGGTGGTCTTAAATTGATTTCTCTCTCTCATGATTTCACTCTTGAGTTGTATAATTTTAAAACTAGCATTACACACCTACCAAGTGTTTGATAAAATATTCGATTTGAAATATTAAGCTATTGATGATGTATTGCATGACCTGTGAACTAAGTAACTTTATGATGATGAAAGGAGTGTATATATAGGTTTTTATTTCATGAAAGATATCTTTAGTATTGCAAGTTTACCATAATAAAGTTGAGGGGTTGATACCTCAAACACCTTCAAGGGGTGGTCTTCCTTTGATTCCAAGTACTAAGTTGCTTGGTCTATGATGATGGTCTCTTTCTACACATGTAATATGTTCTATATATGCATGTTTTACTTTAATCATCATGCATACATGCCATGTTACTAATATACTATCTCTTGCTTACGATTATGCATTTCGATTATCTTGCCTACATCTTGTTGTATTGCCTCCTACATACTTAGTACATTCAATCATACTAACGCATACTCTATGCCTACATGATGTTAACATGTAGGAACTAGAGCTCCTCACAATCATCCGACTCATGGCTAGTTTTGACATCTTGAAGATAGCTTATGGTGAGTCCTCAAGTTCGGGGACATTAGCCTTTATCTCTCTTGCATATATTATTTCATTATCATGAACACTTGTTTCTAAAAGGGTGAGCCCGATATGCTTTTCTTGGCCCCTGTCCAATCTATGTTAGAGGAGTTATTGGGCAAGTGATGTAATTACGTTAAGCTTTAACTCTTTATTATTTGTGCTACCACACTCTTCTCTTAGTCTTTATCTTTAATTGTATTCTCTTGACATGGTTTACTTTGCTTCCACGACAAAGGATGTGCGAATAATATGCAAAGAGGCTTGTTTAGAGGCCCTTCAAATTCCCATTCACCATGTCACCTATAGGCCCTAAGTCCGGGTCATGACATTAAGCATATCCTTAAGAGTTTGAATTCTCCTTTTAGCTTAACCATCTATTTGCGAAAGAAAAGCCATGTTAAGCTTAACCTTGGTACCAAGACCCTTTTGGAAGGATATCCAAAACTGAGAAGTGAATTAAGCACCCCAATCTGATATAATAGACATCAGCACCCCATGCATCTTAAACAACTCATGAATATATAACTTGGTATAATATTCGGCACCATGAGTTGTTTTAGCTGGTAGAAAATGAGTTAACTTTGTCATCCTATCAACGACACCCTAAGTAGAATCAAAGTGCTTTCTAGTCTTTGGCAAACCAATCACAAAATCCATGTTGATCTCCTCCTATTTCCAAGTAGGTATTTCTATGTCTTAGGCTAGGCCACTAATCCTTTAATGTTGGGCTTTGAATTGTTGGCAATTATGACAATCGGCTAGAAACTTGGCAATATTCCTTTTCATACCACCCCACCAATATACCTTTCTCAACTCTTTATACATCTTTGTGGAACTGGGGTGAATAGAGTAGGATGAATTATATGCCTCTTTAAAAATCAAATCCCCCAATCCATCAACATAGGTCACACATGCATAGCCTACCTTGGTACCTAAGGACACTATATCCTCCTTAGAAGAAAACCTCTACTTTACTATCCTTCACCAAAGCTTTCTATTCTAGCAAGAAGGGATCAAGGTCTTGTTTGGACTTGACCTCTTCAATCAAAGAAGATTTGGAACATCAATAACCACCATATCTCTATTCTCCACCTCATCCAACCTTAGTATCAACCTAGCCAACTAGTGTACTTCCCTAGCCACCTCTTTGTTACCATCATCAATATGAGCTAGACTACCCATAGACACTCTACTTAGAGCATTAGCCACCACATTAGCCTTACGGGGGTGATAGTGCACAATTATATCATAGTATTTAAGGAGTTTTAACCACCATCTTTGCCTTAAGTTAAGGTCTTTTTGTGTGAACACATATTGGAGAATCTTATGGTCGGTAAATATATCTACATGAACCCCATACAAATAATGACGCCATATTTTTAAAGCAAACACCATGGCTGCTAATTCAAGGTCATGGGTGGGATAATTACACTTATGCACCTTTAGTTGGCTAGAGGCATATGCTATAACCTTGCCATTTTGCATCAACACACACTCCAAGCCAATTCTTGAAGCATCACAATAAACCACAAACCCTTCGAGCCCTTCCGGTATAGCCAAAATAGGAGCAAAAATAAGCTTGTCTATCACAGTTTGAAAATGCCTTTCACATTTATCGAGACTAAACAAATTTTATCTTCTTTTGGGTCAATTTCATCAAAGGGGAAGCAAGTAAAGAGAAATTGTTCACAAACCTCCAGTAGTACATAGCAAATCCAAAGAAACTCCTAATATCTATTGGAGTCATGGGTCTAGGCCAATTCCTTATCACCTCCATCTTTTTAGGATCTGCTTTAATCCCATCACCCGACACCACATGACCTAGGAATGCAACCTCTTTCAACCAAAATTCGCACTTACCATATTTGGTAAACAACCTCTCAACCCTAAAAAATTGCAACACCACCTTCAAATGATTCACATGCTTTTCTTCACTCCTGGAATAAATTAATATATCATCTATGAAGAACACCACAAACATGTCAAGGTATGATTTAAAGTGTTATGACCCTAAAAAGTGGCCAAAAATGTGCCTAAAAATGCCTAAAATCAAAACTTCTATATATCTCAAAATCTGTGTATGATATCAAAAATTCAACTTCATATTCTTGTTCGGGGGGTCAAATTTAGGGGCAAAAAGGGTCTAACCTCGATTTTAGAGCAACTATATCAAAATTTTAAATTCCCAAAATATGATCTCTAGAGAGCTTTTTGTGCCCTAGGTGCGACACGCCAAAGGAGCACACCTGTATAAAATTTTGTCCCATTTTGACTTCGGTTCAAGACTTTTAAGTCTTGGCCCTAAGTGTTCTCAAATGTGAAGATACCTATACATAGCCATTATCATCCTCATATAATTCTAAATATTCCCCAATATTCACTCAAACACTTAGCCAAATATTTTACTCTTAAACTCAAGTCTGAAAACCATTTTTGGATTCATAAGGATTGCACTCAAGCTTTAAGTCTCCATCTTCAATCTTCATCAAATTCATCTCCAAAGCTAACGTATGTGGGTTTCTTTAATGGGTTCTTTCACCTATGATGCCCCAGCCTCTTTTTACCCTAATTTGCATGATTTAAAGATGATTTACTCATGGGTCTTATTTATCATGAAAATCACTGCACACTTTGTTGGGCTTATGAAATTGTGATTGTTTTACTATGTTTGGGTCTATGAATCCAAGATCTATTGTAAGATTTAATGAAGGATTTTGGTGTTTACTGCTTGAGGGTGTTACCAAGTATCTATTGATGGTTTTACAATGAATTTTCTAGCATGAATTCCCTCTTGAATTGCATGGGTTTACACTAGGATTATACACCCTCTAAGTTTTTGATAAAATGTTCGATTTATGATTTATTGAGGATTTAAAGGGCCTATGCATGTCTTGTGAGTTGAATAACTATATGATAATGAAATGATGTTAAAATGATGATGAAATGATGATGAAATAATGGCGGAATGATGATGAAAGAGAATGCATATATATGGTGGTGAAAGTGGTGTATATATATGGTATTATCTCTATAGTGTTGGGGATGACCAAACCTAGTTCGGAGGGTTATAGGCCCGGGTAACCTTGTTGAGGGGTAAGTACTCTGATTTCCTAATTCGAGGGGTAGTAGGCCTGGTTAATCTTGTTGGGGGTTTGTACCCATCAACCTTATTGGAGGTTTGTACCCATCAACATGTTGGGGGGTTTGTACTCTATCAACCTTATTAGGGAGTTTGGACTCCATCAATCTCATCAAGGGGATTATACCTCATGCACCTATCCAAGGGGTTGGTAGGCCTTGTCTTGCACTATAATGGTCACTCCTTACACTTGTATTATGTTCTATATAAGCATGATTTTACTTCAAGCATCATTCACAGATGTCATGTTGTTAGTATGTTATCTATTGCTTATGATTATGCATTTTGCCTATGATGCCTATCACCTATTGCATTCCATCCTCCATACTTAGTACATTCAAAGTACTAATACATACTCGATGCCTACATGATGTCACCATGCAGGAACCAGTGCACCGCTTGACTATACTCTTCCTCTACTTGGCTAGTTTGATTGCCCTACAAGCGTGGTAGTGAGTCCTCCACTTCAGAGACGTTGCTCATGAACTCTTGTTATGTGTTAATACTATGTTTCTTTTGGTCATGTATTTACTATAAAGGTGAGATCATTTGCTTGTCTTGGCCCCCGCCTTATCTATGTAGTAAAGGTATTATTGGGCATGTTATGTATCTATGTTAATAGTCTTGACTCTCTTGTTTCTTGATGTTATGATATGAAGATTTATCCTTAGTCCCAATTCCCTTGCTTATGCTTGTTTCTCAATGTCATTTTAATTGCTTTCGTGACCAAGGATGTGAAATGATATGCTATGATGCTTGTTTGGGATTCCTTCAGGTTCCCCATTCGCCGGCCATGTCTAGGCGCTAGGCTTAGGTCATGACAAAGATGGTATTGGAGCACTAGGTTGTTAGATCCTCGAAGTCCAACACAGCACGTTGATTAGAGTCCTATTCATTATTATGTTGTGCACCACAATTATGAGAAGGAGGCTATGAGACATTTTAGGAATTGTTTCCCTTCTTCATGTTCTAAGTCATTCTATAGAGTTAAAGCAAGCTTGCCTCCACTAATGCTTGTTCTTTGATATGCTAGATCATTCCTAACATAAAAGGGAGATGATCTTAAATGCCCTAGGATCAACCGACCAAAAGAGAGCTTAGGGATGCTCTCACCTTACTTGCACAAGTGGTGGCTAATCAAGCCAACCAACGGGTCCAAGCCCCTTATACTCCTACACTGGCCTCTTGGGTGAGAGACTTCATGAGAATGAATCCCCTGGAATTCCATGGGGAAAAGGTGAGTGAGGACCCTCAAGAGTTCGTTGATGAGGTTTACAAGATTTTGTCTATTATAGGTGTGAAGCCTAAGGATAAGCCAGAGTTCACATCTTACCAACTAAATAGGGTAGCACAAATATGGTACAACTAATGGAAGGAGGATAAGGGAGTCAACTATGTGGTGCTTCAGATGGAGTTTAAGGTGGCCTTCCTTAATCGGTTCTTCCCCCTTAAACTTAGGTAAGCTAAGTTGGTGAAATTTATTAACTTGAGACAAGGGTTGATGAGTGTGAGGGAGTATGCCCTCAAGTTCAGCCAACTTTTATAGTTTGTTCCTCACTTGATTGTCGACCCAAGGTCGAGAATGAACAAATTTGTTATGGGTGTCTCCGACTTGGTTAGTGAAGAATGGCAATCCACCATGTTGATTAGTAACATGGACTTATTATGTTTGATGACCTATGCCGAACAAATGGAAGAGGGGAACTTTTTAAAAAGAGGGATCATGAATCCAAGACGGTCCATTTTGAGTGTAAGTTCCAAAAGAGTGGTCAATTCCAAAGAGGTCAAGGGTCTTCTCATGCATTTCAAAAGTGAGTTGCAAATGATTTTCCAAGGGACCAGGGTGGTAGGGGTGTGGCTTCTATTGATGTACATCCAAAGTGTGGTAAGGGTCATGATGGC
This sequence comes from Solanum sejunctum, assembly GCA_025642045.1. Lineage (NCBI taxonomy): Eukaryota > Viridiplantae > Streptophyta > Magnoliopsida > Solanales > Solanaceae > Solanum > Solanum sejunctum. The sequence continues at coordinate 8,036 of JAOTQJ010018329.1, read as the reverse complement.
CCATGCTTGAGAGATACCAGTGCTTGCTAGGATTGTAGAGAAATGAGGCATAAAGCAATAGATTGTCCTCTAAATCGAAACAAGGGTAATGAGATTCGTCCTTAAGGTGCTACTGCGGTCCCTTAGGGAAAAGGTGGCCTACAAGATGGTGCCCCAAGGCACAACTGATTTTATGCTTTACATGAGAGGCAAAGGGTTGATGAAGTCCCCGATGTTGTTACTAGTATGTTGAAAATCTTTGACTTTGATGCGTATACATTGATTGATCCTTGTGCTACTCTTTGTTTTGTTACCCCTTTGTTGACAAAAGATTCCATGTTGAGCCCAAATTATTGCATGAGTTATATGAGGTGTCTACTCCTATTGGTGCATTTATTATTGCTAGAAAAGTTTATAGAAGTTGTCCTGTTTGCACTTGCATACAATGTTGCCTTGTGATCTTGTTGAGTTAGACATGTTTGATTTTGATATCATTCTTGGGATGGATTAGTTGCATGCCTAATATGCTTCTATTGATTGTAGAACCCGTAAGGTCAAATTTAAGTTTCAAATGAACTCATCCTTGAGTGGAAAAGTCAAGATATGGTGGTTAAAGATAGATTCATCTCTTGCATTAAAGCCCGTAAGATGATCCTTAAGGGGTGTTTTTACCATCTTGTGAGGGTTAGGGATGTGGAGTCTGAAGTCCTTCCCAAAGAGTCAGTTCTGATTGTAAATGAGTTTCTTGATGTCTTCCCAAATTACCTTCCCAATATTCCTCCCAAAGGAAAATAGATTTTGGTACAGATCTTCTTCTCGATACTCAACCCATTTCTTTTCTCCCTTATCGTATGGCCCTGGCGTTGTTGAAGGAGTTGAAGGAGAAATTGATGGACTTATTGGAGAAGGGGTTCATTAAGCCTAGCTAATCACCTTGGGGTGCACCAATTTTATCTGTGAAAAAGAAGGATGGGTCCCTCAGGATCAAGAGTAGCTATCCTCTTCCAAAAATTGATGAATTTGACCAATTGGAAGGATTTTAGCCATTTCTCTAAGATTGATCTTTGCTTCGAGTATCATCAAGTGTAGGTGAGGGAGTGTGATATTTCCAAGATGGACTTATGGACTAGATATGGGCATTATGAGTTTTTTGTGATGTCTTTTGGTTTAACTAATCCACCAGCCATCTTCATGGACCTTATGAATAGGGTTTTCAAACCCTACCTTGATTCCCTTGTTATGGTTTTCATTGATGATATTGTAATCAATTATCATGGTGAGAAGGAGCATAGGCTCATTTGATGATTATGTTGCAAAGATTGAGGGACGAGAAATTGTATGCTAAATATGAGAAATGTGAATTTTGGTCGAAGGAGGGTTCTTTACTAGGGCATGTAGTGTTAGGGGATGGTATAAAGGTAGATCCTAAAAATATTGATATAATAAGAAATTAGCCTAGACCATTCATCTTGTCGGATATTAGGAGTTTCTTAGGCTTAGTGGGGTATTATCGGAGGGTTATGAAAATGGGTTCTCTTCTATTGCTTCCCCTATTACAAAATTGACTCAAAAGAAGGCTAAGTTTGTGTGTATTGTTAAATGTGAGAGGAGCTTCTAAACCTTGAAAGATAAGCTTGTGTCCACTCCTATATTATCACTACTGGATAGCCTTGAGGGATTTATGGTGTATTATGATGCTTATAGTGCTGGTTTGAGTTGTGTGCTAATGCAAAATGGTAAGATGATAGCCTATGCTTCTAGGCAACTCAAAGTGCATGAAAAGAACTACCCTACTCATGATCTTGAATTGGCTACCATAGTATTTGCTTTGATAATTTGGCGACATTATTTGTATGAGGTGTATGTTGATGTGTTCATTGATCATAAGAGCCTCCAATATGTCTTCACTCAAAAAGATCTCAACTTTAGACAAAGAAAGTGGATAGAACTTCTTAAAGACTATGATATGAGTGTACATTATCTTCTGGGTAAGGCAAATGTGGTGGCGGATGCCTTAGGTAGGGTGTCCATGGGTAGCCTAGCTCATGTTGATGGTGGTGAGAAGGAGATAGCTAGAGAAGTGCATCGGTTGGCTAGGTTCGGGGTTAGATTGGAGGAGGTTGCTAGTGGTGATGTTGTTATTGTGGATGGGTCTAGGTCTTCTTCAGTTGATGAGGTGATGACGAAACAAGATCTTGATCCCTCCTGGTTAGAGTTGAAGGCCTTGGTGAAAGAGAGCAAGGTGGAGGTTTTCTCCCAAGGGGGAGATGGTGCCCTTAGGTACCAAGGTAGCTTGTGTATGTTGTGTGTTGATGGCTTGATAGAAAAGATCATTAATGAGGCCCATAACTCTTCTTATTCTGTCCACCCCAGTTTCACCAAAATGCATAGGGATTTGAGAGGGGAGTATTGGTGGGGAGGCATGAAAAGGGACATTGCCAAATTCATTTTTGGTTGTCATAGCTGTCGTCAAGTCAAACCAAGCATCAAAGACCAGGTGACCTAACCCAAGACATAGAGATTCCGACTTGGAAGTGGGAAATGATTAATATGGATTTTGTGGTTGGGTTGCCTAATACTAGAAAAGGTTTTGATTCCATTTGGGTTGTGGTTGACGGGATGACAAAATCAGCTTTCTTACTACCGGTTAAGACCACATATGAGGCTAAAGAGTATGCAAGGTTGTATGGGGTTCCTTTCTCCTTCATATTGGATTGTGGAGCTTAATTTACTTCATATTTTTGGAGATCTTTCTAAAGGGTTCTTCGTACTAGAGTTAAACTTTCTATAGCCTTCCACCCTTAAACAGATGCCAAGCTGAAAGGACCATCCAAACCCTTGATGCTCTCTATAGCAGATATTGTAGATCACCGGTGGGGTGGTTTGAGGTTGTTGAGGTGGCCTTGTTAGGACCAGATCTGGTTATGGAGTCTCTTGAGAAGATTAGGGTGATTAGAGAAAGGTTGAAGATAGCCCAAAGTCGCCAAAAGTCCTATATCGATGTGAGAAAATGAGATCTTAAATTCCAAGTTAGTGATTGGGTTTATTTGAAGGTGTCACCCACGAAGGGTGTGGTCCATTTTAGTAAGAAGGAAAAGTTGAGTCCAAGATCTGTGGGTACTTATAGGGTGATGAGAAGGGTTGGCAAGGTGCCTTATGTGTTGGAATTGCCTAGAGAAATGAATTTGGTTCATCCGGTATTTCATGTGTCTATATTGTGGAAATGCATGGGTAGTTAAGAATGCTATTGTACCTCTTGATGTTGCAGGTGTAGGTGAAGATAATTTGACATATGAAGAGGTTTTGGTTCAGATTTTGAATAAGCAAGTGAAGAGATTGAGAAACAAAGAGGTGGCTTCCGTTAAGTTACTTTGGAGGAATCAACAAGTTGAGAGTACTACTTTTGAGGCCAAAACAGACATGAAAAAGTGATACTATTACCTTTTCCACTTCACTTAAGCCTAAGTCCTTTATATGATCTTAAGTCTTAAGTTCATTCCTCATGTCATTTCATATGTTCATGTTTAAATTGATAAGTTCATGATAATTTTACACTTATGATGAGATTTTTGAAATGATGTTTAAGTGGATTGTTGCATCTCTATGTGGGCTAAAATTATCATGTTATGTCTCTCATATATGACTCTTTGACATTCAGGGACGAATGTTCCCAAGGGGGAGATATTGTTAACGATCCCAAAAAGTGCTCGAAAATGTGCCTCAAAAATGCCCGGAATCATAATTTTAATATATCTCAAAATTCGTGAATGATGTCGAAAATTTAACTTCATATTCTTGTTCATGGGGCCAAATTTAGGGGGGGGGGGGAAAGGTCTAAATCCAATTTTAGAGCAATCATATCAATATACGAAATTCCCAACATGCGATTTCCAGAGTGCTTTTCGTGTCCCTAGCATGACACGCCAAGGGCGCATACCTGTGTTAAATTTGGTCCAATTTTGACTTTGGTACAAGACTTTTAAGTCTTGGGCCTAAGTGTTCCCAAATGTGAAGATACCTATACTTAGACATTTTTTATCCTTATATCATTCTAAATATTTTCCTATATTCATTCAAACACATATTCAAATATTTTAATCCTAAACTCAAGTCTCAAAATCATTTCCAAATTCATAAGGATTGCACCCAAGTGTCAAGTCTCTATCTTCAATCTTCACCAAATACATCTCCAAAGCTAAGGTATGTTGGTTTCTTTCATGGGTTCCTTTCACCCATGATGCCTAAGCCTCCTTTTACCCTAATTTGCATGATTTAAAGATGATTTACTCATTGGTCTTATTTATCATGAAAATCACTGCATACTATCTTGGACTTATGAAATTATGACTGTTTTACTATATTTTGATCTATGAATCTAATATCTATTGTAGGATTTGATGAAGGGTTTTGATATACCAAGTATCTATTGATGGTTTTACGATGAATTTTCTAGCATGATTTCACTATTCAATTGCATGGTTTTACACTAGCACTACCACACTCTCTAAGTATTTGATAAAATGTTCAGTTATGATTTCTTGAGGAATTGAAGGGCCTATGCATGTCTTGCGAGTTGAATAACAACATAATGATGAAATAATGTTGAAATGAAGATGCAATGATGGCGGAATGATGATGAAAGGGAATGTATGTATATGATGATGAAAGGACTGTATATATAAGATATTATCTCTATAGTGTTAGGGATGACCAAGCCTAGCTCAGAGGGTTATATGCCCGGGTAATCTTGTTGAGGGGTTAGTACCTCGATCACCTAATTTGGGGGGCGGTAGCCTCATGTAACCTTATTGGAGGTTTGTACCCATCAACCCATTAGGGGTTTGTACTCTATCAACCTGTTGGGGGGTTTGTACTCTATCAACCTTGTTGGGGGAGGGGGGTTTGTATCCATCAACCTCATGAAGGGGGTTTGTACCTCATGCACCTATCCAAGGGGGTGGTAGGCCTTGGCTTGCACTATAATGGTCACACCTTACACTCATATTATGTTCTATATAATCATGATCTTACTTCAAGCATCATTCACACATGTCCTATTGTTAGTATGCTATCTATTGCTTATGATTATGCATTTTGCCTATGATACCTATCACTTGTTGCATTGCATCCTACATACTTAGTACATTTAAATGCACTAACACATACTCTATGCCTATATGATGTCACCACGTAGGAATTGGTGTACTACTTGATCATTCTCCTCCTCCACGTGGCTAGTTCGATTGTCTTACAAGCTTGTTGGTAAGTCCTCCACTTCGGGGACATTTCTCATGAACTCTTACTATGTATTAAGATTATATTTCTTTTGGTTATGTATTGACTATGAGCGTAAGCCTGGTTGCTTGTCTCTGCCCCACTCTTATCTATATCGTAGAGGTGTTGTTGGACATGTTATGTATCTATGTTAATAGTCTTGATTCTCTTATTTCTTGATATTATGATATGAAGGTTTATCTTTAGTCCCAATTCCCTTTCTTATGCTTATTTCTCAATGTCATTTGAATTGATTTCACGACTAAGGATGTGTAATGAGATGCTAGGAGGCTTGTTTGAGATTCATAAATATTGTCAGTGCATTAGTCAAGCCAAAAGATACTACCACAAATTCAAAATGCCCATACCTAGTTCGAAAAGTCATCTCGAGAATATCACACTCCCTTACTCTTGGTGGTATCCGGACTGAAGGTCAATCTTAGAAAAATGACTAGCCCCATGTAATTTATCAAATAAGACATCTATCCTTGGTAGAGAGTAATTGTTCTTCATGGTGATCCTATTGAGTTGCCAGTAGTTGATGCACATCCTAAGGGAACCATCCTTCTTCCTTACAAACAACATCGGTGCACCCCAAGGTGACTTACTAGGCCTTATGAAACCATTCTCCAATTGATCCTTCAACTCCTTCAACTCTCCGAGACCATATTATAAGAGGGAATAGAAATGGGTTGTCTATTGGGGAGAAGATCTATACCAATGTCTATTTTCCTTTCGGGAGGAACATTGGGAAGCATATCGGGAAAGACATCAAGAAACTCATTGGCCACTGGAACCAATTCAATGGGGAGGACTTTAGACTCAATATCTCTAACCCTTACAAGATGGTAAATGCAACTCTTTTTCTTTTAGAAATCAATTTTTGGGCTTTAAGACAAGAAATGAATCTACTCTTAGCCACCACATTACAACTTTCCTGCTCAAGGACGAGCTCATTAGGAAATTGAAACCTAACCTTACGGGTTGTACAATTAATGGAAGCATGATATGCATTTAACCAATCCATCTGAAGAATAATATAAAAATTCACCATGTCAAGTTCAACAAAATCACAAGGCAAGACTTTATGCAATATAGACATGGGGTAGTCCCTATAGAGTCTTCTAGCAATAATGGACTCACCAATAAGGGTAGACACTTCATAGGGCTCACACAAAAATTCGGGACATACATAAAGCTTATTGGCAACAAAAGGAGTAATGACAGAAAGAGTGGCACCGAGATTTATCAAAGCACACACATTATAATTAAAAACCTTTAACATACCAATAACAACATTGAGCACCTCATCCACTCCTTTCCTTTCTTGGAGAGCATAGAACCGATTTTGTTTTGGATCACCCCTTTGTTACCCTCCCTTTGTCCTTTGACCCATACTAGCACCATGGCCTTAAGTACAACCATCTCTACCCTTATTTTGAGCATAAGGGCAATCAGCAATCTTGTGACCCACTTTCCCACAACCATAGCAAGCATTAGAGTCCCTTAAGTATGGACCACTATGATTTCTCTCACACTTTTGGCACCTAGGATTAGTCATCCCACCATTTCCACCTTGAAATCTTGGGTAGGCACCCCATCATTAGCAAACCTCTTGTTTGGATATTAGAGGACCCTTGGCCTTGGAATTTGTGACTTTTGTTGAAAACGGCCACCCTTACCACCTTAGAACACACCATCAAACCGAGCCCTCTTAGACTCCCCACTCCTTCTCTTCCTAAGCTTCTCCCCCTCAAGTTTTTCAGCATATGTCATGAGCCAAGACAAGTCCATATCACCCATAAGCATGTTATACGGCATTCTTCAATCACTAAATCCGACACGACCAATATAAACTTATTCATTCTTGCCCTAGGGTCGACAACCAAATGAGGAGCATACTTTAAGAGCTTGTTTGATTTGAGGGCATATTACTCCCTCACACTCATGGAGTCTTGCTTGAGATTCATAAACTCTAGCATTTTTTCCTCTCTTAACTCCTTAGGAAAGAATTGGTTAAGGAAAGGGGCCTTGAATTACTCCTATGAAATGGCATCATTGTTTCCCCTCTCCAATTTTTATTGAGAAAACCAAACTTTGGACCGCTAGTCCCATCTTCTCCTCTGAATTCACCCCCATGATAGCAAGCATCTTATATACCTTATCAATAAACTTTTAGGGATCTTCCTCCGTTTTGGACACATTAAACTTCGGAGGGTTCCTCCTTGTGAAGTCCCTTACTCTTAAGGCCGGATTAGGAGCATGAGGAGCTTGGGCCCCTTGATTCAATTGGTTAGTCATAGCATGGGCCAACATGGTGATGGTATTCTAGACTAAACTTGTGTAGCCCCTCCATCTTGGAAGCTTGGGGAGCCAAATGTGCCAGTAACTCCTCGGGTGTATAGACCCTCTATGGTCTTCTACTTGGTAGGAGCATGATCTAGAAGAACAAAAGAATGCTCGTTAGGGAAGGGAACCTTATCTTTAAGCCTAAAGCATTACATAGATTAAGAAGAAGTGAATTATTTCCTAAAACGTGTCATAGCCTCCTATTCATAGTTGTGGCGCGCCTCACAACTATAAATAAGACTTTACTTGATGCGGTGTGTTGGATTTTAGATGACCGTTAACATAGTGCTATGATACCAAGCTTGTTACGACCCAAGTCTTGGGCCTAGACATGACATGGCGAATGAGGAACCTGAAGGGACCCCAAACAAGCCTCTTAGTATATCATATACACATCCTTGGTTACGAAAGCAATGTAAACAAGATTCAATGTG
>JAOTQJ010018298.1:0-17151 GCA_025642045.1 Solanum sejunctum | reverse complement strand
ATCCTGTCTTATTAGAGTTGGAAGTTTTGGGTAAGAAGATGATAGAGTGGAAGTTGTCTCCCAAGGGGGAGATGGTCACAGTTGTAATATCTTGGGAATCATTATGTTTTGAGATTTATTTTATAGGTGAAAATTGAAAAACTAAAGATCTGAAAAATGACACCTCGAGCAGCATCTACGATCAGGCCTACAAGTCATAGTCCTCACTATGACTCATAGTCATACATCATAAAGGGAATGAACAAGTATCAAAAGTTACCACATACACTACGAGCCAACCTTATGACTTATAGGATACCCTACGAATCGTAAGTAGGATTTGTAGTGCTAGGTAAGACTCCTAAATTTTTTATAAGTGTTGGGGCTGATACGATATTGGGACATACAAGTCATAATACTACCTACGACTCATAATTGGGGTCTCATAGCACCGACCTGAAGCTTTTTACAAGTTAACTTGACCCTAAGACAGCAAAAACCATAATTTTAACTCTGTAACTCTTTCTGCGACCAAAATTTTGGCTACCTATGTCATCTTCCATTGAAGATTCAGGCGAGGGTATCGATATTTAGGGTTTTGATGCAAATTTCATTCCTTTTTGCTTTGGTTCATTTCTGAACCCGATTGGAAAGCTCTTTGATTTAATTTCTCAATCTTTGGTGATGAGCATTGTCCCCTATATGAGTATAAGTTTAGTTTGATCATGTTTAAGCATGCCATACTTTGATTATTGAATTAGACTTGTAATCTAGGGTTTTTAGGCTTTCTAAAGAGTTGAGTTGTGAATTTAACCTTGTTGAAATTATTTAGTGGGTGATTGTGAATACAAAATTTGTGATCTTTGGTATGTGATGTATAATTCCTGCTCGCTTATTGTCTGAATGGTTGTCCAAGTTAAAATTCTTGTAGTGAGGGTATGATGCCTATGCTTGAACATTTTAGGTTGAATTAAATTGTTTTGTGCACAAATTGAATTCCTGGGAGTATTGTGTAGTTGTCAAGTGTGACTTTGTAAAGTAGTATATGTTTGGTATGCTTGATGAAATATGGAATTGGTTTCCACTCTTAGGTATAATGGTCATTTTAATTTTTTGACATTAGTATGGAATTCATTATGTGCCATTTAGCTTTGTCTTGCTCTGATATGCCCGATTGAATTGACCTCTGTGGGGTAATGTGTGCCTTATGTTGGAAAATGTAGGCACTATAGGTGGCATCTGTGCTCACTATGAGGCACTCCTAAAACTTATATATGAGTTGAAGTGACACCTCATAGAAAGTATAAGACATATGTATTTCCTTCATGTTTCCCATATAAGACCCACATATGACTCGTAGCGCCTACGCTGACTCATAGTGAGGGTCTCGTAATCTTTCTAAGTTTCAAAAATGATTTTGAAAATAGGTATGAGACTAAGGCTCTGACTCATTAGACATCCTATGAGTTGTAACAGTGTCTCGTGTCTGGGATCAAAAAGCATTTTTAAAGGCATACTGGTTCTACGAGGCTAGTATATAATTCGTAGGTTACCTTACGAGTCGTAACTACACTCGTACCTATACATTTGCTATTGCATCAATGCATAATTACTTTCTAGTTATCTTTGTTTCTTGTTCTTTGCTTTGTATTTTAGTTGGTCAAACATCTTGGACTTACATGTTGCTTTGTGGGTTGTTTACAAATAAAATGCCTCCAAAAGATAAACGGGTAATTAAAGCTCAACAATGGAGGTTGCGGGATGAATCCTACAAAATTGAGCAATACCAGGGCTTTGTAGAAGTCCAGAGAGTCAATTGTGACCCAAAGTCTAACAGACCTCAGAATCGGGCACTCGTAGTACAAACGCCAATGGAAGTGAGTAGTTTCTCCCAGTCTAAAGAGGTGGAACAATAGGGCAATAAGGATGGGTCAGATAACAGCTTTCCATAGATGACCCCCTCATACTTGGGTTAAAAGTCAGAGTCAAAGAGCACTTCTCAATAAGAGGAGGTCCAGTCCCATCCCCCATCCCCCAGTCGACCGTAGATGGTGCATCCCTAGGATGAAGGAAATATATGACCAAGGGTTGGAGCCTAAGGGGCAAGGCAAGTCGGTTCACCAATTTCATGAGGAGTCCCGGATGAATGCCTCAGGCTTAGATAAAGTTCCCAGATTGGATTCTAGGTTAGATGAGAATGGACTATGATGGACCACAGAGTAGTTGGACAAATATGGCCTTTATGAAGTCCATGAGTTTTATGTGGCATACCTTGCTACACTCCGCTGGGGGTTGTTGAAAAGCAAAAGACCAATTGACCAGCCGAGGGTACTAGTGGTGATAGTCCTGTGGTAAATAGTTCATAACTTAGAGGAGATGATCCAATAATTATAGTTTGGGCCTACTTATATACGCCCATAGTCCACCGCGGAGTACAATAGTCGTATCAAGAAGATAAGGATAGCGGTGACTTAGAAGCACATCAAGGCTATGATGGAGCTTCTATGGTGGATCGCTAGCCAGATTTGTGAGGAGGGTATTGAACCACTGTAGGTCACAAACCGCGCAGATCCTATAGTAAAAGCCTATCTCTCATTCCAAGATAAGTTTTGGTGGTCTATTATCTGTTGGCGTATTGGGCTAACTTTTATAGATAATATGGTCACCCTCGAGAGAGCTATATTATTGGCCAACCTTCTAGCTGGTTATGTTATATAAATTGGGCTCAAATTATTTCAGAGTAGATTCATAAGGCTGCAGCTCAAACGAACACCTTATTGACATTTCTATTTTTGATTCATCAACTATACAATCCAGCAAGTGTTCCAATTAACCCTCATCGGGACCCTCATGTAGAGGCCATACGCACTATGGATCCCAGCCTGATAAAGGCTGATGAGGGAATGGGTGGCCTTACAACGAGAAGCTCTTCTAGCTACACCATAGCCATTCCTAATAGAGCCTCAAATACCAGGTTCACCTCCATATACTACGGGCACTACTGCAGCTACTATAGAGGCCACACTTGTGGTTTAGATCGAGCTTATACCATCCTCCGACACTCCAGAACCAACAACACTTTCTTTATAAGTTTACCCTATTTTCTCTGATGTTGCATTTCAGGCTTTATTGTGCAATGTGAATATAGTAGAGGGCAGGTTATATAACCTATCAGTGCGAGTCTAGCCATTGATTGAATAGACTATTCGGGACTCCGAGGAGAGGATGAAGGCATATAGAGTTGATGCATTTGAGGCCAAAGTTTACAAGAGGCTTAAGGGAGTTAGGGTTGTCGATGCGAGCATAGTTACTGAAGTATTGGCTAAATTTAAGGCCAACTTATTATAGATATTGGCAGTCCCTATTCTAGCCATTAAAGGAGCATCGGTAGAAGATAAGGCATTTGATTAGCTAATTGACCAGACACCCAAGTAAAGAGGACACTCGAGCACGTTGACCTAGAGCTAACCCTGGAGAAGCCAAGACAGTAGGAGCAACCCATACTTAAGAAGGTGGTGCAGGAGTCACTTTTGTTGGTGGCTATTCAGAGAGAGTGAGAGCACAGCATACCCCACCTGGATAGGGTAATTCCAAAACTGCAGTATAGGAGGAGAGACAACCCCCGACCCCACAGACCAGCCTGAGACCGATGCTTGATGGATCTTGATGTTTGACTTCTTTTGACCCCAATGCTCATTTTGTTATGTTGGATACTTTCTTTTCTTTTCAAACAATCTTTAGATTATTTTAGTTTTTGGTTGTGTTTAAATTTGTTTATGTTATAATTTATTTTAGTTCTACTTTGAATGTTTATTTTTGGTTTTTAATGGATGTATCTATATATTTCTATGATATCATGTTTGGTTTTTGTTTGTGTCTTTACTTTGAGGATAAAGTATCATCTTTTGGTGGGGTGATGGAAGTTAAGAATTAAGGTGAAGTCTGAGTAGCCTCAAGTCCATAACTTTCCCTATGTTTGATCTGAAGGTTTTCTTGTGGTGTTTCTTTTTCTTTGTGGATGTTTTATTTTCTGTTGAACGGGCATGTTTTAGGAAGTATAGATGATTTATAAATGCATAGTAATGTTATCTTTTGGAATATATATAGTTCTTACATTTTCTTTTAACTTTTGATGCAAAATTGTATACCCTCAAAATATTTGAGGTTGTGATTGTTGATGCATCCATATATTTTTTAGTATATGGCAATGTGTGTTCTAATATTGGGAAGGTAAGCTGAGACTAAAAGGATGACCTATGAGTCTATACTTGATTGTGGAAGTAATTGCCACGTGTATTGTAAGGTTATTTTGATGAATGAATGTATCATTATATGGACTCAAAACTTGCGTTAGTACTCAAAGGTTGGTTTTGTGATTTGGTTGACTTGGAATTGATCTTAGGCCTTTGTTTTGATAGTAAGCACACTTTTGCCTAAATTAGCCACCAAAGAACTAGTGAATCCCTTGTTCCAAATGTTTGAGCTTCTCATGTACTCATGTTTCTTGACACCTTGCTAACCTTACATCATTTGATAAAATACCCTGATATTGGCCCTGATCTATCCTTGAACATGTGAACTTTGATTGAGGCTAAAAGCCTAAGTTAAGGGTATCTGCATTGGTGGCCCTAGTTTGAGGGATAGATATTGTGTACTTCACTTTAGGCTAAAAGCCTAAGTTAAGGGTGTCCCTTATTGTGATAAAGTAAAAAAAATGAGGTAGTTAATTAGGGTGAAAAGAAAGAAAATGAATGATTATGAGCTCGGTGAAGAAAAAGAAAAGAAAGGGTGCCTTGAGTTGAAAAGATTAGCAAAGATGAGTTCAAAATGAAGGCACAACTGAAAAGTGAAATGAAAAGTAAAAGAAAAAGCCTAGGAAAAACTTGAAATGGGAAATAAGGGAAGAATTAGTGAAAGGGTTGGATTATGAAAGAAAAAAGTGTTGGTAAACATGGTTCAATGATAGCTTTTAGTCACTATTTACCTAAAATATCGTACCAAAGCCCCTTGAGCCCATTTTACAAGCCAATAAGACCTAAAGTGATCCGAATCCACTTTGGTACCAAATCAAAAAATGAGTATAGGGGCAAGATTATGGTGTTAGTCATTGTACATAAATTTCAACTATGGGAGTGAGAATGTTTCCTTAATCCCTGATTTCTGAATATTCATGAGTAAGTATGAAGTACTTCTTTCTAGTGAAAGCATTGCACTACTTAAGTAGCATATGACTATACTAGTAATTGTGGACAGTTGATACTCCTTAGCTTATCATAGTTGGATTGCCAGGTATCTCATTATGTTCCTATTTGCTAAGTAATTTTACAATCTTGTTTTTAAAATGGTAGTTGGGTACCTAAATCAGAGGAGTTGATATATTACCATTAGCATAATTACTATGTATTTCTCTTTTTTTATGTAGATTGAGTCGTCGCTTGAGGACAAGCAATGATTCTAAGTTGAGGATATTCATGTGCTATAAAAATGTAGCATATTTAGAGCCAGAAACAAGGGATTTTGTGAGTTCTTAAAGCGACTTTTTAGTGTTTTAATGTATTTTTTTATTAATCTTGCGGAAATGTCAGGTTGGCATGATTTTGAAGAAAAGTTGCAGATTTTGGTAAAGCATAGGCCATACGAGCCCACTTATGAGTCATAGATTATGTCATAGCAAGAATTAGAGACTAAAAGTTAGAAATCTGCCAAGTAAAGGTCACCCCTATGAGCCCATCCTATTAGTTGTAATATACACTATGACTCGTATAGGTGGACTCGTAGAAAGAATCAGAGAGCCAAAATGTTAGACAAAAACCTGAAGACCAAGACCATGAAAAAAACATATGAGTCATAGCCCAAGCAATGACTCATACCTATGGCTTGTACTAGTTCAGTAAAATATGCCAAGAACTTGATACGAGACCCTGACTATAACTCGTAGGTCATCCCATGAGTCATAACTGTGAGATTTATCAGCTGCCAGCTTCCTTTACTATCTAAATTCTAGCGTTATTTTGTAAATCCTATATATAGTTTAAGTTAGGTTTTTAGGGAGTTCAACTAGTAGACATTTGAGAATTACATTTTGAAGTTTCTCTTAGGTTTTTAGGGTAGTTTATTGTTCTCTCTTGGAAAACTCATCTTGGGGATTGCAAATCTCACCTTGTACTCATTATTTATCAATCAACCTTGTGGATTTGCAACTTGTGGTGCTTATATCCTTCGTTGTTTTTGGTGAAACTCTAAACTATGTCTATTATTTGTACTCTTATGTGTTCTGCTTTAGGCATGAGCAGCTAAGCACCCATAACTACGGGTTATGGGAACCATGGGTAGTTGACTTGAAATAACCTAGTTTTGCTGTATTTTGATGATTGGGGTTTTACATGTATTATCTATTTCCCTTCATCTTTATTATGGTTTGGTACTGGCAAACACCAAACACTACCTACAATCACTATCCTGAGAAAGGTAGTGATGAATAGGAAAAGGGAAGTAGATGATAGAATTCGATTGATGTGTTTTCATCTATTCAACCAAACCTGACCAAGGGGTGGTTGATTGGGACTATTGGTAATGGTTAGTTGGCACAGCATAGTGACCAACTAAGTGCCAGTGTGAAATTCTACCTTTACTTTCACAAGAGGACTGGAAGAACCTAATTTACCATCCTTCATGCAACTCACCAATTATAGTTATGTATCTGGGGTAATCAAGTCGACGAACCATGGGGAACACAATTCCCAAGTTGTTCCTAAAATTGAGTGTTCCCTTGCAATATACTTAGTATTTGTTTTAGTTTGTTTTTGAATCACAAACCCTTCCCCCCATCCATTTAGTGATTGTAGTCATAAATACTAAAAATGATTATTAGTGAAGTCTTGTAGTCAAGCCCTGTATTCCCTGTGGATGCGATCCTAACCTCGGTTAGGTTAATAGCTGATAGTGACAGCTTTCTTGTTGGAGTGTGACCATCATCAACACTAGGAACCTCCTTGGAATAGATAACAAGAGACTCATTGACCACCAGAACTGACTCAATTGGAAGGACTTTAGACTCCACATCCCTAACCCCTTACAAGATGATAAATGAAACCCTTGGAAATAAACTTGTGGTCTTTGAAACAAGAAATGACTCTACCCTTAACTACCATATTGCAACTTCCCCACTCAAGGATGGGCTCATAAAGAATAGGAATCTCACTCTACGGGTCCCATAATCAATGGAAGCATAATAGGCATGTAACTAATCCATCCCAAGAATAACATCAAAATACGCCATGTTAAGTTTAATAAAAACACAAGGCAAGATTTAATTCAATATGAACAAGGGATAATCTCTGTAGACTCGTTTAGCAATAATGGACTCATCAATGGAGGGTAGACACTTAATAAGGTTCACACACAATAATTATGTAACACATGAAGCTTTTTGACAATAAAAGGAGTAATGAAAGAAAGAGTGGCACCCAAATCTATCAATTCATACACATCATAATTAAAAACCTTTAACACACTACTAAAGCAATATGACAAGTCTATTGACCCCTAAAGGGGTATGGTTGAGAACGTTGATGGTCATTCTTAAGATTTCTTGTAGCCCTTGGACAATGTCTCAACTTGTTATACTTTGCGTAACACTCAAAATATGCACTCAAACCGGACAAACAATCTCCGAGATGGTACGTTCTATATTTGTTGCATGTAGGAGAAGCTTGAACATCAATACCCTTGCACCACCTTGTGCCCTTTGACTCACATTAGCACCTTGGCCTTGACAAGGACAATCTCCACCCTTGTTTTGAGCATGAGGACAATCAAAAATCTTGTGGCCCATCTTGCCACATTAGATGCATGCCCCTGTGTTCCTCCAACATGTACCACTATGTTTTCTCCCACATTTTGGGCACATAGGGTGGGTCACTCCATCATTGCAAATGGCTTAGCATATGGAAACATACCTTCAATTTGAGCCCTTCTACTTCCCTCCCTTGACGCCAGTGAGCAATCTCTCATCTTATGGACAATACTACTACATTTGAAGCAACCTTCGGCGCCCACCAAACAGCTTTCTTTATTCTTCTTGCCATACCCTTAATAAGTGGAAAAAGAAATCCTTTTCTTTTTGTACTTGGGCACCGACAGAATAGTAGAAGATGAAAGCACTTTCAACATGGTCTCTCTTATCCTTTTTTACCCCTTATATCCTTTGAAATCTCAGGGCCACCCACTTGTTGATTGAGTTAAGCGGTTACAACCTTGGCTAATAGACATGAGCATAGCGAACCTACGCATTTGACATGTCACTATTGGGAAGTTGACCCTAAAGTGAGATATGATTATCATCCCATCTACCATTTTGAATTGCATAAGACATATTTTGAAACATAACAGTTATAAATCCGTAATAAGACTTAGAGGACTAAACTCTACCTCATGACATAGATCATAAACAAGTGAAACATTTCCCAAAATACCTCATAGCCTCCTATTCATAGTTATGGCACGCTTCACAACCATGAATAAGACTGTAATCGATGTGGTGTGTTGGATTTCCAAGGACCATTAACAGCCTATTGCTCTGATACGAAGTTTATCATGACCCAAGCCTAGGGCCTAGATGTGACACGACGAATGGGGATCCCAAAGGGACCCCAAACAAGCCTGTTAGCAGATCAATCACACATCCTTGGTCATGGAAGCAAAAATAAGCATCTCAAGTTCAAAATAAAAATAAAAGTAGGACAAAGGGAAGTCTTGATATTCATAAAAGTAATAAAAGAGTGAAGCTCATATCATAAATATATCATAGTATCCAACAACAGGGGCCAAGACACTTCCCGGGTTCACCCTCAAGTAATAATAAGTATTCAACATAAGAAGGAGTATCAACATAAAATGAAGTAAATAGATATTTGTCCTTGGAATTAAGGACTCACCAAAGCATTCTCCGAGAATTAAACTAGCCACGTGGAGGAGGAGGATCAAAAGGAGCTTCAGTTACTACATATCGATATCATGTAGGCATAAAGTATACGTTAGTACATTTTAATATACTAAGTATGTTAGATGTAATGCAACAAAGACACAAGCCAATATATTCAAAATGCATAATCATAAGAAATGTATATATAATCTCAAAATGGGATGCATGATCAATACTTATAATAAAACATGCTTGTCAAACATTTAACTTTGCATAGTATATAATACATGTGTGGGAAGAGATTTTAACCAACATAGACCAAGTAACTTACTACTTGGTATCTAAGGCATATCACCCCTTTTGCAAGGTGATCAAGGCATCTCACCCCCTTGACAAGGTGTGGTCTACTTGCCAAGATAAATTATGCATGCTAATAAGAATAATCTGATGCAACTCACCCCCCCGATAAGGTGATCGAGGCATACCCCCCTACCCCCACCCAAAATGGTAAGGAATAACTAGATGGATCCACTAGAAACCATAAAAGGGATATTATATAATCCTATGTGGCACGTAGTTTAGAGACTAAAGACTTTCTATAAGGACCTCTTAAGTCGAGCCCCTATGTTAAGCCTCAGTCGGTGCTAAGTCAAATCCTATGGAATAATTGGAATAGTCATAACTTGAATAACTTCTAAGAAACATGATAACATGACATGAGTAGCTCATAAACATGCTTAATCTCTATTAATGAGCCTAACTTGAACATAAGAGTAAATAATAATCATACATGATCTCTTATTTTAACATGAATGACTCACAAGAGGAAGCAAAATTCATAAATTGCAAAAATGCAATTTTCGAGGACGATTCGTGCCGTTAGCGCGACGTGCCAAGGATGTGTTGCAGTGTATTTTATGCACTGTTTTTCTTGTCTAGTCAAAAGCCTTTGGGTCTTGGACATAAGTGTTTCCATGCATGAAAATGCCTATAAATAGTCTTATTTCACCCTAATATCATTCAAGATATTCCCAGTTACTCTCTCAAACACTTAGATAATATTTCATCTCAAAATTTCAAGTCTCAAAAATGATTTAGATTTTAAGATTCTCATTCAAACTTCTGGTCTCCATCTCTAATCTTCTTCAAGGATTCGCAAAATCTAGGTATGTGTGTTTCCTTCATGGGATCCTTTTACCCATGATAGCCTAGCTTTCGTTTACCTAAAATTGCATGATTTAAAGTTCGTTTACTCATCGGTCATATCTAACATGAATTTCACTACAAACTATGTTAGGGTTTCATGAAATTATGATTGTTTTAGCATGTTTTGAGTTATGAATCGAAGATCTATTGTGAGACTTGATGAAGATTTTTTATGTATATTACTTGAGGGTATTACCAGGTATCTATTTGACGGTTTTACATTGGATTTTCTAAAATAATTTCACTCTTGAAATGCTTGATTTTACATTAGCACTATACACCCGCCAAGTGTTTTGTAAAATGTCCAGGTTATGATTTCTTGAGGAATTGAAGCTATAATGCATGTTTTATGACATTTCAAGAAAAACTACTTTTTATGAAGGGACTTTGGGTTGTTAAAAGTCCAAATCCGGTCGATAAAGGTGATTAACAACGGTAAAAAATCTGATCATCGCCCATTGTTAAAAGCTCCACTGTTAAAAGTTTAAAGATAGTTTTTATCCGGTCGTTAAAAAAACTTTTAACGACAACATAACAATCGATCGTTATATGTGCGTTAATAGCGACCATATTTTTCCTACACTAATTAGTCAAATTTGGTCATGAAAAGTCATTAGCAACAACCAACATACAACTACTTTTGATGACCGAATTAACGGCCTTCATTAAAGGTATGCTACTTTTGATGACCAAATTTTCTATCACTTCATGATCATTTCAACATTAAATATGATAATCATAAAGAGTTGCAAAGACCTTATTTCTATTTGTTATTATATAATTACTATACTATTGAACTAATAATATCGATGATTTTACATATATTGAAAAATATATTAAATAATCGAATTAATATAAAACTTCATCATTAATAAAAAGACTAAGGATATATATATATTCCATATCAAGTTGCATACATGACATCAACTTTAATTAAAAAAGAGGAAATATGCAACATACATACATAAGATATATAGCTTTTAAACTACTCCTTGAAACTCCTTGCAAACTTCAACTTGCTTATTTATTACTTGAACAATAAATTCTTTATTTTCATGATCTTGTTCTTGAGATACAAAAAACAAGTACGTGTTAGTTTAATAACAAAAATTAAGAGTTAAAAGAAGAAATACATATAGGACCTCAAAGAATTTACTAGAAAAGATGAAAAGATTCTATAAAAATATGTGAACAATAACTAATACATATATTGACCCTCATTGGTAGAGTTAACCAGGTCACTACAACAATTCTCAAAATGCAATTCAAAGCATTCAATAAAATGATATCTGCTGAATGTTTGCAAAATTTTTGACCGCCATCAATTCTACATGAAGATACAACAACAAATATCACTAAAGAAGCAGTACAAAGCTTACAAGAAAGGAACTAGACAACAAAATAATACATTAGTCAAAACACCAAAAGAACAAATGATGATAGAGATAAAATGTGAATAATATAGTTAGTATTAATCTAGTATAGCAGGAAACATAAGTAGATAAATAAATGAAAAAGGTCATGTAGATTTGGCAGCTCTTCTAAATAGGAGAAGACACACAGGTTTGGTAGCTACTATGATCCTCTTTGAGGCCAAAGAAGATCATGTTTGCTTTATCTAGATAATTCTAATAGGTTTTTAGTAAGTTTCAAGGCTCTCTATGAATTAGCGGAATAGTATGTTTCAGATCAAAGAAGTACCCAATATTCAGTCCCTAGCAAATTTTGACCTATAAAATAGAAAATCTGCTTACTAACATGTTATAAGTAGATAATTTGACCATCTGTAATTCAGTGGAACATCATATTTGATTTTGCGGATGATTCTAACTTTGTTAAAACAGCCTTGGAAGTACACATTAACTTACCGAAAAGTTCTTTTTATGGTAAATAAGCACAAAATATTAGCCACCACACACAAACAAAAACTGCCCCAAACCCCACCTTACACTGCCTAAAAATAGCCACAATAGTCTCCAAAAGTCACCAAAATGCATGCAAAGCTCCTCAACACTGTAGCAATATCCAGACCGCAAACTCACTGCCTAGACACCACCAAAATCCACCAAAAATTGACCAGTAATCAGTCACCAAAATCCCAATTGTAAAGCGGCCAAAACAGACAACAACTCAGCTCCACCAGAATGCCACCTCTCACCCTTCAAATAGCTGTGAACTCTGGCAAACAACAGCTCCACTGAAGTTGCCATAAACCAATTCTCTCATTTCAAAACAATAGCTCCACTAATCTACTTCATGTGTATAAACTGTGTATAAACTGAAAGATTAGACAGCTAAGTTGTTTGTGCGCCCAAAGGGTGGCATCAGGCAGAAGCTCACATCTTCATTGATAATGAGCCTGCCAAGGGTTGCTAAGTCAACTTCGGCCTCTATATTTTTGACAACTATGCGAACTTCCACAAAGCCCAAGGAAAAAGATTTGGACCCTTTTTCTGTATTCTCAAAATGGAATATTCTAGGTTAGTTGTCATCTTATTAGTAAGTAGTTTTGAGACTTAGATTCCTAGAGACTTCATCGATTCTTATTTTATTTGGACAAGGAAGCTAGAATATGGAACAATGTGTTTGAGAGGGCAGAGAAATAGCTTGGAATTGACAAATGAGGCATTAGGGCTATTATCTTAATTGAAACACTTCCATCAGTATTTCAGATGAATGAAACCTTGTATCTACTGAGGGACTATTTTGTTGGCCTCAACTATGTTACATGGGATTATAAAGAAGTGTTAGCTTGCACGTTGTAATTATATTTCTAAGAAGAGATAGATGAGTGTTGAGAGTTCTTCATTAGTATAATTTTTAGGTTATACTACTGATGAGTCATGATAATACACCTTTTATGACGCTAAAAACATAGGATTATTGTGAGTTCATAAGCATATTTTGTTAGTTTGATATACCTTTTATGTTTATTTTCAGGAAAACTATGATTTCATGTAGTTAATGGACAACGATACTGATCTATGTGCGATTTTTGTTGGAGTTTGTCAGGGTGCTGCTCATTGGGGAGCCCAGTATGCCAAAGAAGCCTTGAAAATATTAATGTAAAGATTGGACGAGCTTGTGAAGGCTAAATGGATCAAATATTTTACAAGAATGTGAGAACTGGTGTGAGGAATTGATTCAATTTTGTAATGTACTAGGTTGGCTTTGAACTTTGAAAGACTGGTCATACATACAAAGAGCATGTACTAGACATTAAAATGCAAGACATATAAGTTAGTACTGAAGTGGTACACCAGGTAACCAAACACGGTCCGTGGTGCACTATACTGTTGGTGCTTTCCATGAAAAGGACATCGTGAAGAGATCTGGAGTAAGGCAACAAAGTTTCCCACCAAGGAATCCACCACGAGACCCTCCATGGCCTTTTGTGCACTCCATGATGCATGCAGAGGGCCGTGAAGTTCCAAGGTAGCCTGCATAAAGCCACAAAGGCAAGGCAAGCACCATGGGTCATTCATGACAAGTGGTGCATTGTACAGTTCTTGAAGAGCATCCTCCAGGGCCAATAAAGTTAGGCCTTTTCCCTCAAGCAAGGATCACATATTCAAGGATAGACTAGGGCAATGTCAAGGCATTTTATCAAACAATGTTAAGCCAGCAAGGTATCAAGAAAGAATGAGTACATGATAAGCTCAAAAATTTGGAACAAGGGATTCACTCACTCATCTGGTGTATCATTTAGGCTAAAAGTTGTTTCATTAAAGGAACAAAGGCCTAAGATCCTTTACATATTCACCACATCACCAAACGAAATTTAGAGTAACAAGCCAAGTTCTGGGTCCATACAAGATGTATGAATGCTGCAAAATAAGCTCACAGCATACATGGCAATTGCATCTACAATCAAGTATAGACTCACAGGTTATGCTTTCAGACTCATTACCTTCACAATATCAGAACAAACATTGCCAGATACTAAAAAATGTATGAAATCATCAATAATCACAATCTCAAAAATTTTGAGGGTACCCAATTTTTAATCAAAATATTAAAAACACATGTAAAAATTATGTATATGCCTATAGATAATACTACTATGACTTTACCCATTATTTACACTACCTAAACATGCCAGTTAAATAGAAAAGTAAACATCCACAATGAAAAAGAAGCACAACAAGAAAACCTTAGGATAAAAAATAGGAGAAGTTATGGGCTTGAGGCTACTCTGACTTCACCTTAATCCATAACTTCCACCACCCCAGCAAAATTTGATACTTTTTGCTCAAAGTAAAATCAGAAACATAATACAAGAAAATGAAAACATAACATAGATATATAAACATTAAAAAGTAATAATTAACAAACTAATATCCAAAACCAAACATAAGAATGTTCTCAAACAAAAACATCCAAAAACAAAATAGAAAAATGATATTATCTAACACAAGGACAAAATATCCATAAAGTAACGTAAGAGCTGAGGTCAAAAAGGTCAAACATCATGATGCATAAAGCACTAGTCTCCGACTGATCTGCGAGGTCCTAAGCATTCCTCTCCTCTGTAGCTGTACAGGTAAGACCATTTCCAGGTGAGGTGTTCTACGCTCTCTCTCTAAATAGCTGCCAACAAAAACAACTCCCACATAACTTCCTCAGGTATGGGTTCCTCCTCGTGTCTTGGCTTATTCGGGGTTAACTTTATGTAGTCACTCTAATTTAGGGGCTTCTTTCCATGGGGGTCCGGATGGTCGGTGAGCAAATCAAATGCCTCATCATCTACCGATGCTACCTCTAGGCTAGAACAGGAGCTTCCAATAGTTGTAATAAATTAGACTTAAACTTATCCAACTCCTTAGTAATTGCACTCGCGTCGGCAGGCCTAGCTCCATCAAGCCTCCTATAGACTCTAATATCAGATGCATCGACCCGAGTATCCACTGCTCGTACTCTATCATCAACTAAATCTTGGGCAAATACCCTCATCCACTCCTTGGAGTCTCAAACAGTCTAATCAATCAATGGCTAGACCCGTGGTGACAACTCTCGTAGCCTGCCCTTTTCTTCAGCCACCCTATGTAATAAATCCTGAAAAGCAACAACAAAGGGTCAACCTAGAAAGTAGACGATAGTGGTGCTAGAGTACTGGAGGATGGTGTATAGTAAATTTCGACAGATGGTGTAAGCTCTGTAGTGGTTGGAGTAGTACCATTGTATTTGGAGGTGATCTTGGAATCTGAGGCTCTACAAGAAGGGTTCTGGCATAGGTGGAGGAGCTCGAGGTAAGGCCATCGAATTCTTATCAGCCTTTATCAGGTTGGGACCTATAGTGAGTGTGGCCTCTGTATGAGGGTCCCAATATGGATCAATAGGAACACCTGCTACACTACATAGTTAATGGATCAGCACTAGAAATGGCAGTAAGGTGTTCAGCATAACTGCAACCTCATGAATCTTCTTTGAAACGATCTAGGCCCAATTTATTGCAAAGACAGCTAGAATGCTGGCCAACATTATAGCTCTCTTTAGGGTGATCACATTGTTCGGGAAGGTTGGCCAAATACGCCAACGGATAATGGACTACCAAAACTTGGCTTAGAATGAAAGTTGGGCTTTAACTATACGATCTTTGTGGTTTGTGAAGATGTTGGCTCAACCCCCACCACAAAAATATGACTAGCTATCCACCGTAGCAACTCTGTCCTTGCCCAAATAACCTTCCCAGTTACCGCTCTCCTTATTTTATCAATATGGCTATCGTACTCCATGGTAGACTAAGGAACTCTATAAATGGGCCCAAACTTCACTCATTGGATTATCTCCTCTAAGATATCAACTTTTTTCGCCCGAACAGTCACCACCCATAGCCTTAGTTCCTCTATTAGCTTCTTCTTCTTTGGCAGGCCCCGTCGGAGTGTAGCATGATATGCCGCATAAAACTCACAGACATTGTAAGGGGCACAAATTCCCAAATATTATTTGGTCCACCATAGTCCATGCTAATCCAACCCAGCATCCAATCCGTGTACTCTGTCTAAACCTGAGGCATTCAATCAGGATTCCTTATAAAATTGGCAAACTGGCTTGCCTTACCCCTTAGGATCCAACCCCTGGTTGCATATTTCCTTCATTCAGGGATACACCATCTACGATCGTGTGGGGGTTGGGACTGGACCTCCTCTTGTTGTGTTTGGGACGTGCTCTCAGACTTAGACACAAGAGCCAGAATGTGAGGGGGTTATTTGTGGTAAGCTACTATCTGACCCATCCCCGTTGCCATGTTATTCTTCCTCTTCAGATTGGGAGGAAGTACTAATTTGCATGGGCATCTACGCTATAAGTGCCTAAGTTTGGGGTCTATCACCCTCCAGGTTTGCCTTGACTCTGTGGACTTCTACAGAACCCTCAGATTGTTCAGTTCTAGACGACTCATCTACCAATATCCTTTGAAAGGATTGGATTGTTCGCTTGTCTTTAGGAGGCATTTTATATGCAGACAAACCACAAAGCAACATGTCTGGTCAAGATGTTTGATCCACTAAAACACATAACAAAGAACAAGAAAATAAATCAAACCAAAAATAAAAATGCACTGGTGCAACTACAGTTTTGAAGATACGCGTGTAGTGATGAATCATGGGGTGACTACAAGTCATATACTATCCTCGTAGAACAAGTTATGCCTTTAAAATGCTTTTTGATGCCAGATAAAAGACATAGGTATGACTCATATGATAACCTAAGAGTTATAGTCTAGACTTATAATCATTTTCAAAAACATTTTTCAAAACTCACATAAGCTTACGAGACTCTCACTATGAGTCATAGTCGGAGCTATGGGTCGTATGTGAGTCTCGTATAAGAAATATGAAGAAACCACAAATTACTGTTGTTTTCTATAAGGGACGCTTATGACTTTTAGAGGGACCTACGAGTAGTAGGAGTTCCTCATAGCAGAAAACAGAAGGCATCAGAGGTGCATCAAATTTTCTAATTAGTAGCATAAGTCAAAACACAATTTAAACCAAGTTAAGACATAAGAGCAATGAATAATTCAGGACAAATAATAAATTCCA
>JAOTQJ010018288.1:0-17152 GCA_025642045.1 Solanum sejunctum | reverse complement strand
TATGATATGAAGGTGAAATATGGCGAAATATAGGTATTTTTATGCATGGGAAGACATAGAACCAAGACCCAAAAGCCTTGGACCGAGTAACAAAAATAGTCAAAAAAATGTACATAGGCGCGCCCTTGGTGCTTCGCGCCTTGGTCGCAAAAACCTCTCTGGAAATTGCACTTTGTGATTTTCAAATCTTGATACGATTGATGTAAAATCAATTTAGACCTATTCCCCACTCAATTTTGCCCCCCGATCAAGAATATGAAGTCAAATTTTCGATATCATGCATGGATTTTGAGATACATAAAAATTATGATTTCAGGCACTTTTAAGGCACATTTTCAGGCACTTTGGGGGTTTTTCAATACATGATCCCTTGCTTTAACATGAATGGCTCACAAGAGGTAGAAATCTTGAAATAGGGCTTAGCTTGTACTTACAATATCATAGATAATTTTCATGGATTGAATACACACACGAAAGCCCTTAATCATCATATGGTCACTTGACTTCCAAATCATGTAATAGATCATCAATAACTTGAGAATTCTTGTCATGTATTTTATCAAAAAAATGGTGAGTTCATGATACTTTTTCAAAATAATGCAATTCAAGAGTGAAATAAGATGAGAAAACTTAATCCAAATTAACTCACCAACATGTAGTAAATCCCTCACATAGGGTACCTAAATCCATCATCAAAACTCATAATAGATCATAGTTTCATGGCTCAAAACATGGATAGTCTCAATAGACAAAGATCAACTCATAGTGTAAGCTTAAGATAGATAATCATACATAATCAACAATACTTGGATAAAACCCCAACATAATTCATGCTTATCTTTCATAATATGAGGTACCGATAAGCAATACAACTTGAAGTCATGCAATTTTCAAAAACAAGAAGACTGGGCTCCATGGTGAATAGAACTATGGATGAGACCCACATGTCTCAAACTTGCGTTCTCTTGAGATGAGCTTAAAGGAAACCTAGTGGGGTTGAAGTTAATCCTTGAGTTCCAAAGTTAAGCTTCAAATCCTTAAATTTGGTATGAGATATTTGGTTAAGTCTTGGAGAGGTTTTTGTGAGGGTTTTGAGTGATATAGAGTTGAAAAATGACTAAGTATGGGTGATTTCATGTTTTAGTAGGCATGGGGCTATGACTCCAATGCCCTTGGGCGCATAGAAAAAAACTAAGGAAAAATTTAAACTGGTCCACATCTGCTCTGCAATGTGGACCCATCGCAGAGGAAGAAGTAACACTGAAATGTGCCCCTAGCTCGTTGTGGCCAGGGTGCAGATGTTATCTGAAAATCATAAATTAGCAAAAATTATATTTCTCTATGGGTCCTCTAAAATCCGGGGTATACTCATTTCCCAATCAATGTTTGACCCTGATTAAGAATATGAAGTCAGATTTTCGATATCATGCATGGAGTTTGAGATATATAGAAATTATGATTATGGGCATTCTAAAGCACATTTTTTGGGCGTTCAATATCTCCCCCTTTCGAACTTTCATCCCCGAATGTCAAACAAACATGCATGAGAGAAGTAATCATGAAGATTTCAACCAAACATGAATGCAACAAATGTATTTAAATATCAGCTTTCAAAATCTCAACACAAATGTCAAAATCACCATAAACTTGTTACTTATGAACATGAATGCATGCAATATGACATAAGGGCTAAAACTTATGACTTGAAATCATGTAGGGTACGTAGATTAGTATCTTCAGCTTGGGTAGAGTGGAAGAGATATGGGTATCACTTTTTGATATCCGCCTCAAATTCCCATGTGGCACTTTTAACTTATTGATTCCTCCAAAGGACATTGATGGAAGCTACATCTTTGTTTCCCAAACTCTTTACTTGTATATCCAAAATCTCCACCGGGACCTTCTCATAGGTAAAATTATCTTCTATAATTCCCATAACATCCAAGGGTACTATTACACTTGGGTCACCCATACACTTTCTCAATAGGGACACATGGAAGACCGAGTTAATCATATTTATCTCCATAGGAAACTCTAAATCTTATGCAACCTTACCAACCCTACTCGAAACTTTATAAGGATCCATAAATCTTGCCAAACTGGACCACACCCTTCATGGGTGAGACTTTCAAGTAAATCCAATCACCAACCTTAAACTCAATATCTCTTCTCAGTACGTTGGAGTAGGACTTTTGTCTACTTCGAGTTGTTTTCAATCTGTCCCTTCTCAACCTCACCTTCTCCAAGGCCTCCATGACCAAATCCAGACCTAGCCAAGCCATCTACCCCACTTCAAGCCACCCAACTAGGGATCTATAATGCGTACCATGTATAGCTGCAAAGGCAGACATACCAATGCTTGAGTGATATTTATTGTTGTAAATAAACTCAATGAGTGGAAGATGTTCATCCCTACTACCCTTAAACTCCAAAACACAAGCTCTTAGCATATCCTCAAGAGTTTGGATAGTCTTCTCGGCTCGGGCATCCATTTAAGGATGAAAAGTCGTGCTAAGCTTAACCTTGGTACCAATCCCTCTTTGAAATGACCTCCAAAAGTAAGAAGTGAATTGGGCACCACTCCCTCAAGATTTACAACACTACCCTTAAGTGATTCACATGCTCCTCCTCACATTGGGAAAAAATCAAGATATCATCATTAAAGACCACCACAAACATGTCAAGATAGGGTTTAAAGATCCTATTCATGATATCCATAAATATAGTTGGTGCATTAGTCGACCCAAAGGATATAACCACTAACTCAAAGTGCCCATACCTAGTCCAGAAAGTCATCTTAGGAATATCACACTCCCTCACTTTCACTTGGTGACACCTGGATCAAAAATCAATCTTAGCAAAGTGACTAGTCCCTTGTAGTTTATCCAAAAACTAATCAATCCTTGGTAGAGGGTACTTGTTCTTTATGGTGACTCTATTAAGTTGTCGGTAATCAATGTACATTCTAAGGGAACCACCTTTTTTCTTCACAAATAACACCGGTGTACACTAAGGTGACATACTAGGCCTTATGAAACGCTTTTCCAACAAATCCTTTAATGCTCCTTTATCTCCTTCAATTTTACCTGGGTTATACAATAGGGGGAACAAAAATGGGTTGAGTATCGGGAAGGAGGTCTATACTAAAGTCTATTTCCCTTTTGGGAGAAACATCGGAACCTTATCGAGAAAGACATTGAGAAACTCATTAACCACCAGAACCAAATCAATAGGTAGGACTTTGGACTCAATATCCCTAACCCTCACAAGATGATAGAGATAACCCTTAGAAATCAACCTTTGGGGTTTAAGGCAAGAAATGAATCTACCCTTGACAACCACATCACGACTTTCCCACTTAAGGACGGGCTCATTAGGGAATTGGAATTTAACCCTATGGGTTATACAATAAATAGAAGCATAATATGCAGGCAACCAATCCATCCCAAGAATGACATCAAAAAACTTTATATCTAATTCAACAAAATCACAAGGCAAGACTTTATGCAATACGAACATGGGACAATTTCTATAGACTTTTTTAGAGAAAATGGACTCACCAACGGGGTTGACACTTCATAAGGTTAACACAACAATTCGGGACTAACATGAAGTTTTTAAGAAACAAAATGAGTAATGAAAGAAAGAGTGGCACTCAGATCTATCAATATATACACATCAAAATCAAAAACCTTTGACATACCAATGATGACATCGGGCACCTTATCCACCATTGTCTTTCTTGAAGAGCATATAATCTATTTTGCCTTGGAGCACCCCTTTGTTGGCCTCCCTTTGTCCTTGGACCTGCATTTTCACCTTGGCCTTGTGGACAACCATCTCTTCATATATTTTGAGCATAAGGACAATCAACCACCTTATGACCCACTTCGCCAAAACCATAGCAAACATTAGAGTTTCTTAAGGATAGGCCATTATGATTTCCACCACATCTTTGGCACTTACCATTAGACATTCCACCAACGCCACCTTGGAATCTAGGACTATCATTAGCAAATCTCTTATTATGAGTATTAGTTTGCCTCGGAACTTGTGGCCATGAGAAAACCGACCATCCTTGGAACCTTAGAAATCTTTTTCGAAATGATCCCTCTTGGACTCACCACTTCTTCTTTTTCTAAGCTTTTCCCCTCTAGTTGATTGGTATATGTCATGAGACCGGATGAATTCATATCACCCACTAACATGGCGGTACAACACTTCTCATTAACCAAATCAAATACTCCCAACACAAATTAATTCATCCTTGACCTAGGTCCGGTAACCAATTGTGGAGCATACTTGGATAGCATGTTCAACTTGAGGGCATACTCCCTCACATTCATGGAACTTTGCTTAAGGTTCATAAAACTCCATCATCTTAGCTGCCCTTTGCTCATAGGAAAGAATCAATTGAGGAATCCGACTTTGAACTCTTCCCAATGGATAGCATTATCATTCCCCTTCTCTAACTTCTATAGTGTAAACCAAATTTGAGCCACCCCTTTGAGTTGGTAGGCTGACAACTCCGCCTTTTCCTCCGAATTAGCTCCCATAATGGATAGAACCTTGTACACCTCATCTACGAACTCTTGAAGATCCTCATCCATCTTGGATCCATGGAACTCTAGTGGGTTAATTCTAGTGAAATCCCTCACTCTAGAAGCTGGAGTGGGAGCATAAGGGGCTTTGGCCCTTTGGTTAATTTGGTTGGTCATAACATGAGCTAACATTGTAGTAGCATCACGGAAACCCATCTTGGGCTACCCCTTCACCTTGAGGGGTGAGAAAGGTCAGTTGCTCCTTGGGTGTATAGGCTCTCCATAGTCTCCCTCTTGGAACCGGCATGATCTGGAAGAGAAAAGAGTATACATTAGGGGAAAATCCTTACACATATATCTAAAGCACGACATAAACTATCAAGAAGTGAAATATTTTCTAAAAATGCCTCAAAGCCTCCCATTCATAGTTGTGGCGCACTTCACATCCATGAATAAGACATTAATTGATGCGGAGTATTGGATTCAGAGGACAATTACCAACCTAGTGCTCTGATACCAGGTTTGTCATGACCAAAACCTATGGGCTAGACGTGACTTGGTGAATAGGAACTTGAAGGGACCCCAAACAAGGCTCTTAGCATATCAATCACACATCCTTGGTCCCGAAAGCAAAATAAGCAACAACAAGAGATATAACAAAAGGGAAAAGTGACTAAAGGAAGTCTTCGATAATCATTAAAGCATAAAAGACTCAAGCTCAAGCATAAGTACATCATAATATATAACAACACCTCTAACATGGAATGGAGTGGGGGCCAAGACAATCTTTGGGATCACCCTCATAATAAAAGGTATTCAACATAAAGAAGTCTCAAAATAGCAAGAATATTATAGATAGTGTCCTCGGACTTAAAGACTCACCAAAGCTTATCTCTGAAGTATCAACTGGCCACATGGAGGATGATCAAAAGGTGCTCCAGTCCCTATATGGTAATATCATATAGGCATAAAGAATACGATGGTATGTTTAAATGTACTAAGTATGTAGGATGCAATGCAACAAGACATAGGTCAATATAGTCAAAATGCATAATCATAAGCAACAGATATATAATCTCAATATAGGATGCAAGATCAATACTCATAGTAAAACATTCTCTTGAAACATTCAACTTGCATAGTATATAATACATATGTGGGAAGAGTGTTAGGACCCAAGCCTACGCTCTAGGTGTGATCGGTGAATGGGAAACCTGAAGGAGCCCTAAACAAGCCTCATGGCATATCATTACACACCCTTGGTCGCGGAAGCAATTTAAAACAACATAAGAATCATAAACAAGGAGAATTAGGACTAAGAGAGATTAATACTTAAGCAGCATGTAAAAGTTTAGAAAACAGGGCAAGGGACTAAGGGAAAGTATGCATAACATCAACACCCAGAGACAAAAAAGTCAAGGCATATAACATAAATACATAGCACACCCAACAATATGTCTACTACATAGATAAGGGTGGGGGATAAGATAAAGCAACTGGGATCACCCTCATAGTCAAACTAGAATATAAAGAAGAGTGTCTCAGTACATAATAAGAGAAACATAGACTAAAGTCCCCAAAGTAAAGGACTCACTAACAAGGTTGAGTAGTACCGATCTAGCCACATAGAGGAGAAGGATGATCAACTTGGGCATCAAACCCTACATGGTTATATCATGTATGCAAGAGTATATGTTAGTATATTAGAATATACTAAGTATGTAGGATGCAGTGCAACAAGAATTAGGCATCATAGTCAAAATGCATAACAATAGGCAATAGGCATAATATAACAATATGGCATGTACGACTAATGCATACGTAAAACATGCTTAAGTAGCTCATTATCATATAGGATATCATATATGTGGAAGAGACCAAGCTAGATTTCCAAAGTACAAACCCCTCAGTTGGTTAATGATGGTTTCACCCAATCATCCTGGTAGTGTGGTACAAACTCCTCACATGGTTGATGATAATCACACTTTATCGCCATGGTGGCAAAATAAGAACCCCTCACATGGTTGATGAGAACAAACCTTCATCTTAGTTGATGAGTACAAACCCCCACCTTGGTTACCCGGGCTCCTATCCCCCCGGATCGGGCATGGTCTACTGCAATGCTTTATATCGAGTATATCATATACATAAGATTAGTTCATCATCATATAGGCAATCATATCATATCTCATGCTTTGGACCTTTGACTCCTCAAGAAACCACATCCGAACATTTATCAAACACTTAGAGGGTATGTAATGCTAGTATCAAATCATGAAATATAGAGAGGAAATCATCCATGAAAATCCATTGTAAAATCATTAATCAAGACCTTGCAACACGCTCACCCAACATACATCAAAACCCCTTATCAAATCTTACAATATATCAAAGCTTTATAGCTCAAAATATAGCAAAACAGTCACAATTTCACATAGCTTTAACATAGTGTGTAGTGAATTTCATAATAAGCAAGACTCATTTGTAAATCAACTTTAAATCATGTAATTTGAGTAAAAGGAGGCTTGGCTATCATGGGTAACAGAAACCTATGAAAGAAACCCACATACCTTAGCTTGGAGATGAACTTGGTGAAGATTGGAGATGGAAACTTGATGCTTGAAGAAGAACCCTAAAGGAAAACCTTAGTTCCAGATGAGGGCTTTGGGACTTGAATCTTGAGAGAAATATTAATCTAAGTGTTTGAGTGAGTATTGAGAAATGCTTAGGATGATATAAGGTTAAGTATAGGTATTTTCAAGTATGGGAACCCTTAGGCCCAAGACTTTAAAGTCTTGGATCAAGGTCAAACAAAACAGGACAAAAATAACACTGCTCTGCATTGAGGAAGCAACACGGATTACTCAGTAGAATTTACATTTCTACACAAATAAGTTCTATGAAAATAGGCATAAATTCTTCATCCAAACTCATAATAAGGTAAAATCAAGTGTGTTGAAAATCTTATTAAAAGATATTTAATTTGGTATGTCATCCACCACCCAGCTCTTTGTGTGCTAAGAGATATGCCCCTTTAAAGTTGACTCTCTAAAATCATATTTTTTGCAATTTTTGGATTTTGATATGGTTGCTCTAAATTTTGGGTCAATTTTACCCACTAAACAAGAATATGAACTCATATATTTGAAATATCAAGCAAATATTTAGATATATATTTAAATTACTATTTTAGGCACGTTCGAGGCATATTTTCGGGCACTTGTTGGGGTCATTTCAAAGAGACCTTAACTGACATAAACCAAGCAATCTACTACTTTGAATTCAAGTAATGTAACCCCCTTGGTGCGGTGATTAAGGCATGTAACCCCCTCAACAAGGTGATTGAGGCATGTTACCCCCTCGACAAGGTGTGGTCAACTTGTCATAGTAGCCATACAATGAATACTCTAAGGCATGTCACCCCCTCGACAAGGTTTGGTATAACTATATGGATCCACTAGAAATCCATAAAGGAGATAATGTATAACCTATGGTGGACCATAGTTTAGAGACTAAGACTTTATATAAGGACCCCTTGAGTCGAGCCCCCATCTTAAGCCTCAATTGGTGCTAAGTCTAATCCTAAGGAATACTTGAAATAATTATACTTTAGTCATAAATGAATAACTTTTAAGAGACATCATAACATGACTTGAGTAGCTCATAAATATTCTTGACCTCAAATAGTGAGTCTAACTTGAACATGAAGGTAGATAACAATCATAAATGATCCCTTGCTTTAACATGAATGGCTCACAAGAGGTAGAAATCTTGAAATATGGCTTAACTTGACACTTGCAACATCATAGATACTTTTCATGAACTCAATACTTATATGAAAGTCCTTAATCATCATATAGTCACTTGACTTGTAAATCATATAATAGATCATCAATAACTTGAGAATTCTTGCCATGTCATTTTATCAAACACATGATGGATTTATGATACTTGTTCAAAATCATGTAATTCAAGAGTTAAATAAGATGAGAAAACTTAATGCAAATCAACCTACCAATATGTAGTAAAACTATTATGTAGGGTACCTTGTAATCCATAATTAAAACTCATAATAGATCATAGTTTCATAGCTCAAAACATGGATAGTCTCAATAGACAAAGATCAACACATAGTCTAAGCTTAAGATAGATGCTAATACATAATCAACAATACTTTGATAAAACCCTAATGTGATTCACGCTTATATTTCATAATAAGAGATACTCATAAGTAATCATGCAATTTTCATAAATAGGAAGGTGGGCTCCATGGGTGAAAGGACCCAATGGATGAAACCCACATACCTGAAACTTAGATTTTCTTGAGATGAGCTTGAAGGAAACTTAGAGCTTGAGTGAATTCATGAGTTCCAAAGTTAATCTTGAAATTCTTGAATTTGGTATGAGATATTTGATTAAGTCTTGGAGAGGTTTTTGTGAGGGTTTTAAGTGATATAGAGTTGAAAAATGGCTAAGTATGGGCGATTTCATGTTTTAGTGGGCATGGGGATATGACCCCAATGTGATTGGGCGCATAGAGAAAAACTAAGAAAAAAAGTTGAATTGGTCCGCTCTGGTCTGCAACGCAGACCTATCATTAAGAAAGAAATAACACTAATCCGTGCCCCTGGCCTCGACGCGGATGCTCTCTGAAAATCATAAATTAACAGAAATTATTTTTTGATATGGGTCCTCTAAAATTTATGTTATATTCATTTCTTACCCAATTTTCCTCCCATGTCGAGAATATGAAGTCAAATTTTTGATATAATGCATTGATTATGAGATATATGAAAATTATAATTAGGGAAATTCTGAAGCATATTTTTAGGGTGTTCAATTGATTCGGCCAAAAGTTTGGCCAACTATTTTGAAGCTTCACTACTCATAGAGTGGACAGAACCAAAGACAGATGGACTCTTGAAATATTTTCTTGAATGTGAATGGGTTGCACACGTCCAAGAGGTTCCTTATATGATCATGAGAGTCCTCATTCGGTTTCCTACTATAGAAATCTTTTATTTGCAATAACTGCAACACAGTTCCAATGACATTGAACATAGCATTTCATTCAGCTAGTGGTGAATGTATTGCACTAACATTCCCATTGATATTTGCAATGTCATCAAGGTGAGCAATTTTATTGCGCTGCCCTACTTTTTAACCAACTATTCTTCCAACTATATACATATCTTCACCTAATAATTTGCAAAAACAACAACAAGGATAATAAACAAACTCAAACTACTAAAAACTTATTCATTGAAGCACTTCTTCAAAGAAATCTAATGTCGTTTCCCCAGCTACGGCGCCATTTTGATGATTCCCTAATAAGGTAATGCATCAATATGCACCCTCCATAATTTCAAGAGTGCGTGATCACCAAAAGTATATTACCCAACTTGGATCCAAGGTCAAACCATAGAGAAATGCTTGAATTAATATTATATTCAAGAAGTAGCAATGGTGCTTTAATCTTTTATAGCATGAATAAGCATTTGTAATTA
The DNA here is from genome assembly GCA_025642045.1 of Solanum sejunctum. Taxonomy (NCBI): domain Eukaryota; kingdom Viridiplantae; phylum Streptophyta; class Magnoliopsida; order Solanales; family Solanaceae; genus Solanum; species Solanum sejunctum. Next base: position 7,104 of record JAOTQJ010018288.1, on the reverse strand, counting down.
ATAATAATCTAAAAGTAAATCAATGGAAATATTTTCACTATAAATAAGAAATATTAGCGAAGAATATGGAGGTATAAATAACTTCTAGGGGAGATACATAGACATACAAGAAGGAGTTGGCATGAGTGTCAAAAAGTACTTAACAGGTGATGAATCTACATAGGTAAAGCAAGTGGATCTATTATTTGATCAAGATTCTCTCAAACTTGAGATCAACTTTTCATAGTACTTTTCTCAAATTACTATGAGTTCAAGACCTAACACCTCAACCTTAGCAAAAATTCTCAAATTGCTAAGGAAATTTTATTGATTCAACACATTAATGGCTTTCATCATCCAACCTCACCTTATGCAACTTTTTCAAGCTTACATGAAGATCTTAAGTTAGGATTTGAGTTTTCAACCTCAACCCATACATGAAAATATTGCTAAATAGCAAAACCCATAAGAATTTATCAACAACCCATGTAAAATTAAACATCCAACAATCAATTACTGCATATAGTCTACATTATCCTCTTAGAAGTATTGAAATTTTTAACTTATAATCAAAAGGAATATGGGTAAACTACCAAATAAATTTTCATCCATTGTGATTGTCTTCAAGCTTAAGAAATCAATACAAAAATCTTTGTAATACCCTTACTCTCTCTCTAAGAAACAAATTGTACTCTCCTATTCTAGAACAGAATACTACTCTTTAAACTAAAGCAAGAACTCTCAGAATAAAGTTCTCTCTCATCTTTGTATGTTGCTAGCCACTGAGCCTTTTAAACATTATTTGTATTAAAATTATAGAGTATCTTCCTCAAAAATTCAATCTACGACATTAGTCGACCTCGCTGATTAAATTAGCAATTCGCATAGCATGCCTTCAGCTCACAGATTGCTCTTCTAAACTGATCTTGAAGTATAATATTAGAAAGCTCAATCGAACTCACTAACATGGTTAGAGATACGCTATTTGGAGCTCAAGTTCATCCTTTACACAGTGATTCTATGCAAAATTAATGACCTATTATATGAGCTATATTGAGTTGGCTAACTAAGTTAGTGACTCGCCAATTTACTTCTGCAACTCACCCATTTTCTCATTAGCTTGCCTCTTTCTCAGTGATCATTGGGCAGGGTCAGGGTACTTTAGCCACTCACATAGTTCCCTTTTGCAATGCTCAGTGTTCAATACTTCCTTGTTAGCTCCTTTCTTACCTCTTCTCACATGTTTGTGTCCAAAGTGATCCCTATTCTTCAGCTGGCTACAAAAACAAAAATTTGTTTTAGTTTATAGTACAAAATTGGAAACTAAGGACTCTTATTGTGAACAATTTAAGGTCTAGATGAGTGCACATTCATACTCATCAGCATTTCATTCCATTTCATATCTTTTCTTACTTAGAAGCTGATGTATCAAATGAATTGAACCTTATATCATTGAGATTACACTATTGAGGTATTGTGGTATGTATTGACTGACTTAAACCTTGTATATTGTTGAGATTGAATTATTGAGTATTTGTGATATGCATTAAATAAGTTGGGCCTTGTATATTGGGAAGATTAGATTATTAAGACATTGTGATATGGGAGCGTATTTGTTTATATTATCTATACTGTGTGTGCTGATCTCCCTTGCATATAGGTTTTATAGTCTGGAGGTATATAGTTGGGATGGAAGTTATGCTTAGTTCTTTATTCTCCACCTATGATTAGGTCCTCTTGTTGGGTACTTTTATACTCACCCTTGTTTTCTACACATGCGTAGGTGGTGAGTCAGGATCCTGCTGACATTCTTCTTTTTCTTTTAGACCACGCTATTGACAGTTGAGAGGTAGTTGCTTGTTGCTCTGGCATACTCTCAAGACTATCAGATATCTCTTAGTAGTTTTCTTCTATTTGAGATACAAAGACTATAGACACTTGTATCATTTTCTTCTTATTTTGATGTATTGTTATTAGTTTTGATTTATGCCTTTTATGCCTTATAGCCTTGTTAATGTTATGTTAATTTTAGCCTTCGCATTATATTGTATTATGTTATTGTGACCTGTTTAGGCTGACCTGTCACAATGGGTAAAGGCAAGTGTCATTACACCCAATTTTGAATCATGACACCAAGCATCTCATTAGCACCAAGTTTATGAACTAGTAAGTCACTAAAAAGGAGTATTCACAAGTCACAACAACCAAATAAACTACAAATTAATTTGATGCAATGTCAATTTAAGTGATGCATATATGTTTTATGTTATATATCTACTGAAACACATATCGAAACCCATAGGAAACACATATGATCTATCTATTTGTCGAATCCATTACACTTTGGCATTCATAACTTGTCGAAATCATTTTTCCTCGGCTTATTCTTTCCTACTAGAATCATTTTCCTTTGGTGCTCTTTACTACTCATTGGAATCATTTTTCTTTGGCATATTTGTAACAATGAATCTCTTTTCAATACATTATAACCAATGCAATTAAGTATATTCATATAAATCATGAAAATATGGTAATATTCATAGCGATAAGAAACACAAATCGCATAATTATTAGAAATCTTCCATCATCAATCAATATTATGAACCTAGTCTTTCACATAAAGGAGCACATAGATATAACATAGAAATACCTTTTCAATATTCCTCCGCATCTTGTTAGATTATTTAAGCAAGTAAATGCATAATTGATTATATACAATCCCCCCACCCCACCCCCAGTACATATAGCAAGGAAATAAAAAGCTCTACAAACTTAACTAAGGTTTAAAAAATTACTTGCCTCAAATCAATCAAGAAATTACTCAAAAACATAAACTTTCTCTTTTTGCCAGGCCTTCGATTAAAAAAAAATCTAATCAAGTATGTAATCACAATAAAAATTTAATAGCTATGACACTCAATTCATCAATTTTAAAGTCCAAATTTGAACGAGTCAAAAATTCATTCCTAAAAATATAGTGGTAAAGTTGCAAATTAATACATAACTATATTACCCAAGTCATTAGAAAATCATCGATAAAAATAATTTTAAAATAGAGTTGAATTTAGTATAAAATCATCAATTTATTAAAATTTTAATATTCAAGAGAAAAATCAAAAATTAAAAAGTTTTTAATCAAAAATTAAAAGCTGAAATCATGAAATAATTAATAGAAATGAAGAATCTAAGTAATATCACTTATTCAATGAAATAATCTTGAAAAATCACTTTAAAATCATCACAAAAGAGCTCCTGAAGTTCAAAAATAGAAAATAGAGAAGAAACCCCAAATTCAGTCCCCCAAAAGACCCTCTGGTGTTGCTTAAGCAACATAGCGCTACTTTTGTGAAACCTTCCAAATAAGTAGATGCCACTTAATCAACCAAGGGGCCATTTTAGCAATCACAAGTCCACTTGACCCTAATCAAAGTACACTCTTCGCTTAAAATATAGGGTTTTCACTTAAGCGGTACTTGCAAACCTGATTTTCAACTAAATAAAATCTAAGAATCAATCCTCAAGATTTGTTTGAAATTTTGTACACAAATTATATATGTTGCTATACTAAATTTGGCATTCTGCACTCAATGGAATCATCAAAATTTAAATTTGAGGTTTCCTTGACTAGAAATTTGATAAGTTACAACTAACCTAATAAAAGGTTTGAAAAGATCAAAATTCCCTTGAAAACCCTTAAATATAATCAAAAGCTCTTCCTATGCCTAAAATCACCTCTTGAATTCACTGTAATTGTAGGATTGTTATTCCAAGCATCCAAACTCCAAATATTGACTAAAGTCAAGCCTTAATTCAAAATAACATAAACATCCAACGTATGACCTCAAATCAACAAAACAACTTCAAAAGAGAAAACAACGATGATCCTAGATCAAATTCTATATTTTGAAGCTGATAGAACTGACGAAATTCTATTCTGAGACTTGTAGCTCTAGTTGGTACCAAAAGCCACTTTTGAATACATTAAGTCAAAAATTACAAAATTCCTCAACCTTTGAATAAAATTCTGAAAACAAACTCAATAACTAATCAATTATGTCTTGAAATAACTATTGAGAGAGATAAAATAATAATTTTTATTAAGATTCTAAAAATGACTTTCAGAATTATTAAGAAAGAGAATAAAGTCCATCACTACTCAGGCATATGAACAGTATTCTCCTCGTTACCAAGTTCTTGATTAAAAATTAGTAAGAAAAAAGTTCAATGAAAATATTGTTAGAATTGGCAAAAAAAAGAATTAATAGAAACAAAGTTTTAAATAGCAGTAAGAATATGTAGAATGTTTTTATATAAGAAGTAGTGAGAGAATTTTTGCCTTTGTGAGATATGGGTATTAGAATAATTTTCTCGAGACCTACATATTCAGAATGAAGAGCCAGCTATCAACTTTAGAAGTAAGATGATGTGTGGTGCCACTATCCATTAAATAATTTTGTGAAGGTATACATGGCATACTCCGAACCTACACCCTAGATATGACTAGCACTCGAAAATCATTGTTGGTCCCCAAGTGAACCCTTGGTCTGACTGACTCACTTAACTGAAGACTTAACATGCACGCAAAATCTTTATAAGGTGAATCTTTAAAATATTTAGGGTCTATTTGAAAAGCCACCTGGTAATTAAAATTGGCGTAGTTACTAGGGTAGTAATTATACACCCTGATAATTACACTATCTTACCTGTTTGCCAGAGTATAATTACAAGTGTGTTATTTCGTTGCATGAGTGTAAATTACAATGTTATATTTAATTTAAAAATAAAAATTTTATATTTAGAAAATTAAGAGTGTTTATAAATAATATTAAACTAAGCATTTAAGATATATGTTGTCTTTTGAGAACATATTAATCAGTAAGTATATATTTAAAATTTTGAAAGAAATTTATTTATATATTAAAAATTAGTATATTTTAATTGAATTAATTATAAAAACTAAAAGTATAAAATTTTGATGAACATCCAAAAATGCATGTTTGATAAAAATGTTCATATTATAAACATTAGTCATATTTAAAAGAAAGAAAAAGAAAAAAACTTAACACTATAACCTTATTAAATAGTGAATTCTACTTTAGTTTAAAACTTAGAATATTAACAAAATTATGTTAGTGAAAAAATAAATTAGAATAACTAAAAATAATAATATAAAAAAGTACATGAAATCACATGAAGAAGTAAAAGTAGAAATGAGAAGAAAATAAAATATAAATAATAAAAAACATTTTTTGACAAATATTAGAATAAAAATAATAAAATAAAAAAATAAAATAATTTCTTAAAACGCTTCATGTTATTACATGGTATAATTACACTTAGGAATTGAAGAGTGTAATTTACACTCCTTCAATTACATTCATTTCTTGTCTTGTCAAGTAATTACTTGCCTTACAAAATGGGTCAATGAGTGTAATTACACTAAATCACAATTACATAGTGGCTTTTCAAATAGGCTCTTCATAAAACTCAAACAATCTCAATCATACTATATATAAATTCCAAAAATATCTTTTGATACAAATAGTAACAAATGCTTTAAACACTCGAACAAATAAACTAGACTAACTTGCTAACTCTGTTCATGAACCACTTTACTAAAGATAGGTACCGTAACAAGATCCACAACTACCTAACTATAAAATAAATGAATCAGACTAATTGGCTGGAGTCCTCTGAGAACGAGAAGGTCTAACCGACTGCCACTCGAAAGTTGTCTTACTAAATGCCAGCTATCATGAGTGTCTGAATCTGCATTATAACACGATGCAGCACCAAAAAGCATCACCACTTGAAATTTATGGTATATAAAATGATCAAAACAGAAACACAGGATAGGATGCTTAACTCAAAAAATAACTCAGTGACATCATCAATGCATTACAAGTAAAACAGCTATATTAAATATAAATGCAAATCAGTTTGTATTTGAAAATAATATATACTATACCTTGGGGATTACTCTAATCGACAACCATCACTATGAGTCTCGTGATGATACAACGCCTTTCCCACATTATCAGAGCCATCTCATACCTTTCCAAGGTAAGGGACGAAGTGCTAGGGATCCATATAAATTGAGCCATCTCTGTGGCATACGAGGAGTTGTACACTTGGAACAATCCTATCCTACAGTGATTATGTAGTTTATGAGTATAAATTATTATTACTCTCACTTATATCAGTGCTCAATATTATTTCCAAAATAACTTTTATAATGCTCATAATTTTAAGAGTAAAATTACTCAAAATACTCTTTTTAATCTTTCAAGACTTAACCCAACTTTAACTTTTCTCAGCTTTCCTCAACTTGTCTCTTTTCTTTGACTAAAAGATATATCAATGCAATGTGTCTCAAAAATATAATGTTACTACTCAGTTATCTTGTAAATACATATGCTTGAAATTCTTCTTGAACTCAACTCAATACTGTGGACATAATAGATTTTCATGAAATATATAGAGTTCTTACAAATGCAACAACAATTAGGTAATCTTGACTTAATGACTCAGTTCGGTATTTAAATCAATAAAGACCATGATTTTCATCAAGAAAATACATAAATAAGTATCTTAATAAAATTAATTAGTAATGGAAAAAAACTTGATCTCAGCTCATAAACTTAATCTTGGGTGAAAATTAGTAGTTAAAGATACTAAATCAAATGTAGGATCTTTCTACATAACTGCAAAACTAGATTCCTAAAGCAATTTGAAGAACTCACTATCTTCTCTTGAAAACTTGTTATAAGTCTTGAGAAAGTTTTTGAGCGTGATGAAGTTGAGTGATAACATTCAAGGATTTAATTAGGTGAGAAGCAGTCAAATTTAGGCTTAGAAAGAGTGAGAAAGGATTAAAATGCCCTTTCTTAAAATGCTTCCAACATCGTCTATGGGGTCATCTGTGGTTTGTAGAAACTTTTGTCACACCCCACCCCGGGAGTCGTGACCCGTGCCCGATAGGGGCACGTGAACACTTACTAAGCCAAATTCGTTTATAACCTAGTCTGAAATTCTACAGAAATTTTGACAGAGTTTTCTCTGTTTTATTGACTAACCGCACCTGCAAAAACAAGATCCAGCAGCTTCCCAGACAGTAGTACATAT
>JAOTQJ010018287.1:0-54375 GCA_025642045.1 Solanum sejunctum | reverse complement strand
AATCAATTATCTAGATTCATCCATAAATTAAATAGTCATATTTACTGAATAGTCCAAAATACCCATTTAAAATACTTTAAGATAAATCTTGTAGGAAATCAAGAATGCTAATTCTTAAAATAACCTAACGGGTCATTACAGGTTATAGGCCATTTCATATACCATGAAATCTCACTGTGGGCCATGGGGAGCAAGCATTAGGAAGTAATGAGATTTCAAGGCTAAGTAAAAGATCACAGACTATTTAATAGTCCATTTGGAGCCTCACGAGCTATGTAGTCCCCTGTACCGATGCCGACACCTATTTTCCTATTCTAAGTTGGATTAACTTATTCCTTGTACATATATATTCGTTTTATTACATTTTTAGTTGTCTTTGCTTGCTGGAGACAGAAAATGGTGTAAACACACTATTTGGGCTTATTTATATTAACTTCTTGGATTTTGATCATCTCTTTGAGATTTTAATTCGTTGATTCATCACTTTATCAATAATAAGTTCTTTGTAATGATTTTTATATGGTTGTGGGTTATTTATCTTGAATATGCTATGCTAAAACTACACGTAGGGTTGTAGGAACACGACCACTGACTATTTTTGTTGTTGAGCCCACATTTTCTTTTAACTTGTTTTGTTGCCCTTCATCGAAACCCAACCACTGACTGTTTGTGTCTATTTAACCATTAATCGGAATCCTACGATCCATTTTTATGGTTTTTCTCCCTTAATCGTACCCAAGCACGAAAACTTGATTATTTGTGTTTATTTTTCCCTTAATCGAAACACTACCAAAAACTTTACTCTGTGTGTTTATTTTTTTCCCTTGATCAAAACCCTACCAAAAACTTTACTCTCTGTGCGTATGTTTTTTTTTACCTTAATCCAAACCCTAGATTATGCTCTAGATTTTATAATGATGTAATTACTCAATTGTGCTCTAGATTTTATGAGCTTCTCTGATATTTGTGGTTAACTCTATTTGCATAAGCTTTATGTAATTGATTTCAAGTTTGATATAGAAGGAGAGTGGAATATGTTGAAAGGTAGACAAGAAATAGTCTTGATGGCCAATGATCTAAATAAGACTGAGTATAGTGAAATTGATATATAAGATTTGAATAACATATCTTCATTAATTTGGGATTGAAATGGATGGAATATTTAGGAATTGATTGATGAAATTATAACATTTAGATGATGATTTTGGGGATTTAATCAATGATACTAATATGAAATAGAAGAAGGGTACTCTGATTTAATAAACCTCAAGGTAGGGCCTTCACATCGGAGAGATTGTATCCTTGATGTGCTATCAAAATAAAATACTTTTGATGCTTAAACCTTGAAATTTTGTGTGTTCTCAATGTGATGTTAGTTGGTTTATGTGTTTTTATATTATATTTGTAGGATTCCAGGTTTGGCTTTGATTTTGAGAAGAAATATAGAAGTTACTGATTTTTGATGCAGTATGAGACTCTTTTACAAGCCGGAGATCATTCTATGGTTCATCAAGTAGTTTCATGAAATGTTTCGTGAGGGTATGATATTCTGCAATTAGTTTTACGAACATGCAAAGAAGTTGTGGAATGAATTACGAGTCGTACACTATGGTTCGTGCCCTGAGAATCAGAGATTGAGACTTTCTGAAGATTCATCAGATGAAACCCCTTTACGAGTTATAAAATACTTTACAAGTCATAGAGGGGTGTCCTATACTTGATGTCCAAATTTCCAGCAACACTGTATGAGACCTTAATTATGGATCGTAGAATGCAATACGACCTGTGATCCCCTTCGACCAGTTATCCTATTTCATTTAGGACTTGTATTTTACTTATTATAAATAGGAGTTTTAGGTTATGTTTTACAAGTTTTCGCATTGTACTCAGAAAACTCATTATTTAGAAAACTCAGTGATTAGAGAGAGAAAATAGTGAGATTACATTAGAGTGATTTTGAGAACACTTATACTTTAATTTCATCCTTAATTTTGTTATTCTCTTTGAGGTTGGATTTGCTTGTTAGTAATTCAATTGTTTAAGTGTTCGACTATGTTTTTCCAATTCATAATTCTTGCATTTACACAAAGCATGAGTAGCTAAATCCATAACTAGAGTTATGGGAACCATGAAGAACTAATAAAGTAAAACTAGATAATTCATAATTCTTGGAAAGTGTGCATGCATGTATTATTTAATTTTTTTTGTATTGCATATTTTCTAGTGGTGGCCAATATTAAAACCCACCTAGTTTTACTAACTGGACCAAGGTAGTAATAAATAGTAAAAGAGATTAATTAGCAGGATTTGATTAATGTGTTCTCGTTTAATCAACCAAACTAAGCCAAGTGGACGTTGTACTAGGACTAACAGGTAAGGGTTAATAATGCACACTATGGATATAGGTCAATTCAAATAGTGAAATTTACCTTTTACCTTTGACAAAAGGGCTTGGTGAACTTCACTTACCGTCCTGCATGCTACACACTAGAAAAGAATTAGGTTATTCAGTGATACTAAATTAGGGTATCATGGAGAACACAATAACCTACTTTCTCTCCATATTAATTTCTCTCTTGTGTTAGTTAGTGTAGTTTTATTTTCATTGATTATTATAAACTCCCCCTTTTGGTAGAGCAAGTTGGTTAACTACTTGAATTACAATCGTTGAATTCCCTTGAGTCTATGTATTTCCTGTGGGTTCGACCCTAATCTTGATTAGTTTCTATTTCTTGACAATGACTTCTTTATGCTCTAAAAGGTGGTGTAACTTGGCGACATCATGCTTTGGCGCCGTTGCCAGGAAATATGGCTAAGCTTAGTTAATTTATAGTGATTTGGGTGTTAATCCTTCTTTCCCACATTTTACGTTTTGTTTTTGTTTTTGTTTTCTTTGCATGGTGTAAGTGTAGTGTATGCCTAATACACGAAGTCGAGGCAGACCCTTCACTATATTTGACCTAAAGATTTAACAAATATTGAGAAGAATGGCCTGAGACAATGCCAACAACACGACCAATGAATCTCTGAATAGGAAAGAGAATGAAAATTTTTGATCATGAGAACCCATCTCTTCTTGATGACATTGCTCCATAGCCTCAAGATTTTATTGCTAATGCTTATTAGTGTTACCAATATAGGCTAAATCCTATGGCTATTGTGTTGCCACCACTATCGGTAGTCACAAAGTTCACAGTCTCGAGTAGGTTGCTTTGGATGTTGCAGAATCATTAGCTATTTGCAGGATTACCATCGGACGATCCTTATACCTATCTACACAATGTTGCATTCATCTACAAGAGTGTGATGGAAACACAAAATCTATCTACAGATATTATGGGACATCATATCTTCCTATTGTCTCTTATAAGCAAGGCAACATTATGGCTATCTGAGCTCCCGCATCGTTTGATCACCAGTTATATAGATTTGCAAAAGGCCTTTTTGGAATGGTACTTACCTAGATTGAAGAAGCTCAAGTTGAAGGACCAGATCAACAACATTGAGCAACTTCCAGGCAATTCGATCAGTACTATTTAGGAGTTGTTCACCAAAAAGTTAAGGTGTGTCCCAAACCATAAGATATTTAATGATGCCTTATTGGAGATCTTCTACCGCGCACTTGATGAGAATAGTCAAGTTTGTGTTGACACTATCATAGAGGACATATTCTTAGATTAGCAATTCTCAAGGATAGCCGAACTGATGGAAAGAGTGGTCAAGACTAATTGTACATAGGGGCAGAGGGACAGAGCATCCACCAAATGTTCAGGCGCTATTAGTATTGGTTCAAAGAAACCAAAGATCAATGAAGAAATTATGAAAGAGATTGCTTGAATTCACACAGGGATAGAGGTGATGATGAAGAAAAACCAAGAGCGAGTTAATGTGGTGATTCATCAACCTCTACGTGCACCCATGTTTAATGAGCCTTATTATGGTGAGGATACATGTTTTGTTGCTGATCAGACAGGGGGGTTCTGGACTAACATCCAAAGGTCCTATTAGGATTATTGGAGTTAAGATCAAGGAAACAAAGATCGAAACATCAATAGAGATAGAGCTTACATAGACAACCACAGAGGATATTATAATAGGAATAGGGGTCTAGATAAAGATATAGATTGAGTCACAGAGATGGATTTAGAAATAGCCTATATGTGCTATCACATAACCATGATGCAGGTGCAAGTAGTTCCAGACTTGAGGAGATATTTGATTGCCTGTTAAAGAAAGCTGAGACACATGATAAAACTCTGGGGATATGAAATCTAAGTTTTCTAACATAAATCAGGAAATACAGTCTCATTTTGTGGCTATCAAATAACTTGAATAATAGTTTGGTCAAATGTCAACTCAACTAAATCAATGTCAGAGGGGTACATTGCCTAGAAACACCATTCTAAATCCTGAGAATAAAGGGCAGTGCATGACGGTTACTACTCAGGGTGGCAAGAGCACCATTAGTCCTCCCATGCATGTTGATGAGGATGCTGTTTGAGAGGAGATAGTTGTAACCAAGGATGCAGATATAGGAGATGATTATGTCAAGGATGAGGTGAGTGAAGCTGCAGATGCACCACAAAAGTTGAAGCCCATTTCTAGGCCTCCTCCTCCATTCCCTTAAAGAAACAAAAAGAGGGAGGAGGAAGGAAAGTTCAACCACTTTCTCTCTATTCTTAAACAACTCTCCATCAACATCTCATTAACGCATTGTAGAAAATGCCAGGGTATACGAAGTACAAAAAGGACCTAATTATTAAAAAACACATTGCGAGTCAGGAGCTTTCCCAAGAGCTTTAGCATTATAGTGCTATTACATGAGGTCCTTGGTTCAGAAGCGAGAAGATCTCGATGTTTTCACTATACCTTGTATCATTAGAGATGTAGAGTTCATAAGGGTACTATGTAATCTAGGTGCGAACATTAATTTGATGCCCCTTGTGGTCTTCAAGAATCTGGGCTTAGGAGCCCCTACTCCAATGAGCATGTGGTTGTTGATGGCCAATCGCACAGTGAAAAAGCCTATGGGGATATTATATAATATGCTAGTTAAAGTTGAAAAGTTCATATTCTAGAATGCAAAGTCGACTTCAACGTCCCAATCATCTTAGGAAGACCATTCTACCCACAAGGTAAGCACTAGTGGATATAGATGTCGGCCAACTCATGTTCAGATTGAACAACAAAGAGGTCATCTTCAATATCCATCAGTACACGAAGCAGCCAAATGATTTTAAAGAATGATATTTGGGCAATTGGTGAAGTCTGAGTAACCAACTTGTCCAAGTCATGCCGTGATAATAAATCAAGTGCTTCTTGGGAGGCAACCCAAGGTGTACACTAGTGCTGAGGCACCCGGGTATGATTTTTGACCCTTTATATTTTATTTTGATTTGATTGTGCATTAGGGACAATGCACACCTTTTTCAATGAGGTATAGGTAGCTATGGGCCTCAGTGATATCTAAGTAGATTGGGTCCATAGCTACCCTAATTCTTGACCCTGGGATTTTCTTGCCTGTGTTCTTTTTCCCCATGGATATTCACTTTTGTTTGAAATAATATATTTAGGATGTTTAGGTAGTATATAAGCATATAGTATTAATACATGTGTCATATAACATGTTTTTTTGTGTTTTGTGTGAAAAATGATACCCACCAAAAATTTTTTTGTAGTCTAGATAGCAGGGGTGTGAAAATGTTTATTCTAACAAGTGAGGATAAATTAAGATGAAAAGCATGATATGAGAGTCTTTTGTTGATAATATAGTGAGTGTCATGCGAGTATGAGCTTAATTTGCTAAACACATGAGTTGTGTGTTGATTCAGAACTTGCCCTATTACTCTAAGTTAGACTTTAGATTAATTAGATTAGAAAAGGATCTTAGGCAATTGTTCTTAATAGTCCACTCAGCCTAAATGACCAACCAAAATTGCAATCTATGCCTTGTTCCTAATGTTTGAGCCTAACATGTACCTTTTCTTTACAAACACCTAATTAACCTAGCTTTGTTAGTTGTAAAATCTAAAATTGGCCCTGGTCCTTCCTTGAAAGTTGTGCATCTTGACTGAGGCAAAAAGGCTAAGTTGAGGGTGGATACCAAAAGTGGTCTTGGTTTTGAGGATGGATATTATGCACCTCAACTTAGGCTTGGCCTAAGTTGAGGGGTGACTAGTGTAAGTGTGAAAAACAAAAATAAGGGGCAAGTTATTGATGTATAGAGAAAAAGGAGAAAAATAATATACTGGGTGTAAGAAAGAGAAGTGATGCCTTAGTTGTGAGCTATAAAGAAAAATAATGTGCAAAAGCAAGGCAAAAAACTGAAAAATAAAAGGAAATCACCCAAAGAACTTGAAATAGGAGAAAGGGAGAATGAAGCAAAACGACAGAGTTGGTAGGGTAAAAGTGTAAAAATATATGGTGTTAAGGAGGTCCGTTAGTCATTATGTTCACAAACTACCATACCAAAGTCCCTGAGCCTACATTATAAGCCTAAAAAGTCCTAAAGTGATCCTAGTCCAAGTAGTTGAAGGTCTTAATCATGAGTATAGGGGAAAGCCTATGGTATTAGGCATGATTCATGAATATCTATTGTGAGAGTGAGTGATTTTACATAGTCCCTGGCTTATACATGAAAGCATCATTGAGTATTCGATGTGAGACTTCTTTTTGTAAGGGCACTTGCATTGCATTGTTAGAATTAGGCTTAATCAGTAGTTTTGGTTTGTTGACAGTACCTCACTTGTCATAGTTGTGTTTTCACATGCACTAATTCATATTGGTTTGTTACATGCTATCTGATTCTTCTTTGAAAAGGTGGTGTGGTATCTTTGTTTGAATTGATATGATGTACGCCATTGGGTTGAGGTCTTTGTGTTACTATATTACCTATATATATTGAGTCTGTCGCTTGAGGACAAGCAACAATTTTAGTTGAAAGTGTTGATGTATTGTCAAAATATAGAACATTTGATGCTTAAAACCTGAAATTTTATTTATTCTTAATGCGATGATTGTTGGTTTAATATGTTTTTTGTATTATATTTGCAACATTCCAGGTTTGGCCTTGATTTTGGGAAGAAATACAAAAGTTGCTAATTTTTTATGTAGTACAAGACCTTTTATTGGTTATAGATCATTCTATGGATCGTGAAGTGCTTTTATGGATAATTCCAGTGAGAGGCTATTTTTTTGAAGTTGGTTTTACGAACATGCACATAGGTCGTGGATTGATTTATGAGTCATAGACCATGGTTCATGCCCTAAGGATCAGAGAATGGGACTTTCTGAATATTCATCAAATGAAACCCCTTTACGTGTTATAAACCACTTTACGAGTTATAGAGGGATGTCATCAACTTAAAATTCAAATTTTCAGCAACATTGTACGAGACCTCAATTATGGGCCATGGAAAGCAATATGGCCCATAAACGCCTTTCGTGAGGCGTGTCACCCTGTTACCTTATTTCGTTTAGTACTTATATTTTACTTATTGTAAATTAGTCTTTTAGGTTATTTTTCATAAGTTTTCACATAGTACTCAAAAAACTAAGTAATTAGAGAGAGAAAATTATGATATTACATAGAGAGATCTTGAGAACACGTGTACTCTAATTTCGTCTTTAATCTTGTGATTCTCTTTGAAGTTATTCAATTGTGTAAGTGTTTAATTATGTTCTTCCAATTCATAACTTGCATCTACAAAAAACATGAGTAGCTAAATCCATAACTGCGATTGTGGGTACCATGAAGAACTAATAAGGTAAAACTAGATAATTCATAATTCTTGAAAAGTGTGCATGCATGTATTAACTAATTTTCTTTATTTTTCATGTTTTGTATTAATTAATTAATTAATACATGCATATATACCTTCAAAGAATTGTGAATGATTCGATTTTACCTTGTTAGTTCTTCATAGTTCCCACAACCCTAGTTGCAGATTTAGCTATTCATGCTACGTCTAGATGCAAAAATTATTAATTGAGAAGACATAATTGAACACTTACACAATAGATTTAAGAACAAGCAAGCCAATTCAATTAGAATCGCAAGCTTTAGGATTAAATTCAACCACAAGTGTTCATAAAGACTCTCTTATAATTTTCTCTCTCAAAATATTGAGTTCTCTGAGTACTATGCTAGAACTTATAAAACCTGACAAGAACTTATGAAAAATAACCTAAAAGACCTATTTATAATAATCAAAATTCAAATCCTAAAGACTTAGGAGAACTGTTTGGCATGTCATACAAAAGCTCGTTACACCCCGTAATTGGGGTCTCGTACATTGTTGCTAGAAAATTGGACTTTCTATTTACGACACTCCTTTACGACTTGTATAATGGATTACAACCCATAAAGGGGGTCTCTTCTGTTGAACTTCAGAAAGTCTTCATTCTTTAATCCTCAGGGCACGAAACATCTTCTACGACTCATAAACTAATCTACGTCCCGTTTGTATGTTCATTGAATCAACTCCAAAAATCAGCTCCTCACTAGAATTCTTCACGAAACCTCTCTACGGCCAGTAAAATGGTTGACGACCCATAAAGGGTCTCCTGTAATAGTAAATCTGCAGCAACTTCTATAACTTTCCCAAAATCATAGCCAACCTATAGTCCTACAAACATAAACACAAAAAATACATATAATCCACGAACATCGCATTCAAAACATACAAAATCCCAAGTTTTAAGCATCAAACGTGTTGTATTTGGCAGCACATCAAAACCTTCAACTTAAAATTGTTGCTTATCCTCAAGCGAGGCACTCAATCTATCTAGATAATATAGTAAACACAAACCTCAACTCAACGGCATACATCACATAAATCTCAGACTCAGATACCGATACTAACTTTTCAGAACAAGACTAGATAGCTATTTAGTAAACCAATGCAAATGGGTGCATATGACAACACAATTATGACAAGTACGATATTATCAATAATCCACTATCACTGACCAAGTCTAGTGCTAACAATGCAATGCAAATGCCCTCACACAAAGAAGTCCCTTATATGACACTCAATGGTGTTTTCATGTTTAGCATTGGGACTGTACAAACTCAGTCTCTCGCGCAAAAAATATTCATGCATAATGACTAATACCATTGGCTTGCCACAATAATCATGACTCAAACCTTCAACTAATTGGACTAGGATCACTTTAGGATTGTCTAGTCTTATAACGTAGGCTCACGGGTGAAACCCCCCAAATCGTGCTTCGAAAATGCCCATAATCATAATTTTTATATATATCAAAATTTGTGCATGATATTAATAATATGACTTCATATTCATGATCAAGGGGTGAAATTAAGTGGGAAGTGGGTATAACCTAGATTTTAGACCCGTAGCAAAAAATAATTTTCACAAAATATTTTGGAAACTATAGTTCTGTTTCGGCTTAAGGGCATTGGGGTCATGGCCTCATGCCCATTTATACGTGAAATATCTCATACTTAGCCATTTTTCAACTTTATATTTACTCCAAGACCCTCTCTAAAATCTCTCTAACACTTATATCAAAATTCCCATTCAAATATCAAGGATTTCAAACCTAACTTCAGAACTCAAGGATTCTCTTCAAGCTTATCTCAAGAAAACCCATGTTTTAGGCATGTGGGTTTCATCCATCTTTTACCCATGGAGTCCAATCTTCATTTTTATTACAATTTCATGTTTTCAAGATATGTTACTTATGGGAATCTCTTATTATGAAATATGAGCACGGAATGTATTGGGGTTTTATCATATATTGTTGATTATCCATGAATATCTATTTTATGCTTATACCATGAATTGATTGTCTATTGAGACTATGTATGTTTTAAGCTATGAAACTATGATCTATTATAAGATTTGATAATAGCTTCAAGATACCCTACATGAGGGTTTTACTACATGTTGGTGGGCTAATTTACATTAATTTTTCTCATCCTATTTCACTTTTGAATTGCATGATTTTGAACTAGTATTATGAACCCACCAAGCGTTTGATAAATGTCAAGTCAGGAATAATCAAGTTATTAATGTTCTACTACATTATTTACATGTCAAGTGACTATATGATGATTAAGGGCTTTCAAGTATGTATTGAATTCATGAAAAGTATCTATTATTATGCAAGTATCAAGTAATCCCCTATTTCAAGATTTTTTGACCTCTTGTGAGCCATTCATGTTACAGCAAGGATTCATGTATAATTATGATCTACTCTCATGTTTCAAGTTAGGCTCACCATTAGAGGTCAAGCATGTTCAAGAGCTACTCATGTCATGTTTTTATTATTATTATAAGTTATCAAAGTTATGATTATTTCAAGTATTCTATGTCAATGCCCTTAAGCCGAAACTATTGGATGTCGATGTGGACTATCTTCAAGGGTCCATACTCCTTTGCACAAACTATTGCCAACATAGGATTATATTATACCCTTGCTATACTAGTGGATCCATTTAGTTCAGTTTATCATGAAATCTCTCCTGAAATGGGATAGGTTCCCGTATGGGGGGTTAATTCTCCGAAATGGGATAGGCTCCCATAAGGTGAAGTATGGGGTACCTTGGCAAGTTGAACACCTCTTTACCGATGAGAGGTAATCATCGGGATTCCATGTTATAGCTTACTTGGTCTTACTTTTGTCGGTTAAGGTCTATTCCCACAAATGAATTATATATTATGCAAGTTGAACGGTTTACAAGAATATTTTATTATGAGCATTGATCATGCATGCCATATTGAGATTATATATATATTGCTTATGATTATGATTTTTACTATGTTGGCTTATGTCTTGTTGCATTGTATCCCCCATACTTAGTACATTCAAAATTACTAACGCATACTTTATGCCTACATGATATTACCATGTAGGGACCGAAACACCATTTGATCATACTCCATGTGGCTAGTATGATCCTATGAAGCAAGCTTTGGTGAGTGCTCAAGTCTGAGGACACTATATTTATTACTCGTGCTATATTGAAACTTCTTCATGTTGAACACTTGTTACTATAAGGGTGAGCTCGAAAATTGTCTTGGCTGCCACTTCTTTCCATGTTAGAGGTATTGTTGGATATTATGATGTACTTATGCTATGAGCTTGACTCTTGAATATTTTATGATTATCAAATACTTCACTTAGTCCCACTTCCCTTTTTATTATATCCCTTGTTGTTGTTATTTTGCATCCATAACTAAGGATGTATATTTAATATGCTAAGAGGCTTATTTGGGGTTCCTTCGGGTTCCCAATTAGCCGTGTTATGTCTAGCTCTAGGCTTGGGTCATGACAAGTGGGCTTTGGTATGATATTATGGTAAAATAGTGACTACAAGCCCTTCGTGAAACTGCGCTTTTATACTCTATTTCCCCACTAACTCTGCTATTTTCACCTTATTCTCCCTTTTTCCTATTTCAAGCTTTTCTAGGTGCTTTCTTTTTATTTTTTTAAGCTTTAGCCTTATTTTTACACTTTATTTTACTTTTTAGCTCACATCTAAGGTATTATTTATTTTGTTCGCACCCGTTACATGATTTTTCTCTTTTTTCTGTATTCCTAACTCACCCCCCATATTTTTGTGTTTCACCCTTATACCAGCCACCCCTTAAATTATGCTTTTAGCTGTTGTTGAGGTGCACAATATTCATCCTCCAAACTAGGGCCACTTTTGGTAGCCACCCTTGACTTAGGCTTTTTGCCACAGTTAAGGTACACAATGCTTAAGGAAAGACTAGGGCCAATTTTAGGATTTTACAACTAACAAGGATAGGTTAATAAGCTGTTTTGAAAGAGTAGGTACATGTTAGCCTCAAACATTAGGAACAAGGGATTATGTCATCATTTTGGTTGGTCATTTTTAGACTAAAGTGAACTATTTAACAATACTGCCCGAAGATCCTTTCCTAATCTAGTTAATCTACAATCTAACTTAGAGTAATAGGGCAAGTTCTAAATTAGCACAAAACACATAAATTTATCAATAATGCTCACACTCACAATGCACTACATAAATATAAACAAAAAGAACTCATAGATCATGATTTTAATTTAATGTACCCTCACTTATCAGAACATATATTGTTACGCACCTAAACATGCATGGTTGCTATCTAACTTCTTAATCAAAATTTTTGGTTCGTATCAATTTTTAAAACAAAACACAAAAACATGCTATATGCTACAAATATTGGTACTACATGCTATAAATATTATCTAAACATCCTAAATTTGTCATTTCAACAGAAATTAAACATCTATAGGGATAAAGAACACAGGCAAGAAAATCCCGAGATCAAAAGTGGCGGTAGTTATGAACCCAAGCTACTCAGACATCACTGAGGCCCATAACTACCTATACCCCATTGAAAAAGTTATGCATTATCCTCAATGCAAAATATCAAAACAAAATAGAATATAAGGGGCCAAAAACATACCTGGGTGCCTAAGCATCAGTGTGTGGCTGAGTCTTGCCACCCTTCTCCTGCGGGCTGGTCTACTTAGCAATGGTACCCTTTTCTAAGGGTTTAGCAGCCCTCATCTGCTCTATCACTCAAACTTGTCTCATCTCCTCATCATGCCTCGATCTCCTTAAGGCAAGCTTGAGCTTCTTCTCTTTTGTCATCCTAGCATATACATGTATCTCATTTGGCTCATCATCTGTGCAGGGTTACTTCCCAAGGGAAGATTGGGTAGTCTCTTCAAGATAAAATAAGTTATCTACTAACATTGGAGGTATAGTTGATGGTAGTGCAACTGGTGCTGCTAGTGCTGTTATCAACTCAACTCAAAGCTACTGGATCTCCATCTGCATAGCTAAAAAGTCTAAAGGTTGGGCCTCGCTCAATCTTTGTTTTACCCTATCCTCAAAGGCGTTGATGCAAGTTTCCATAATAAAAATACGATCCTGGATAGTAGCGACCATGAATGGCTAACTTCGACCCTTTGAGTCTGGTATTTCCTAGCAGACTCATGTCCTGATCTGATGAACAAGCTGAGTCAACTGTGACTCAACATGTGATAGCCTCTATGTCAAGTCCTATATAGATACAATAGAAACGTAGATCATACTCGCAGTGGTAGGCTGCGAAGTAGTGGCGTGTAGTACAGGAAAAGCAATAGTGGGACCCCTCTCCTTAACTACCTTGGGCTTCAGGGGCCTTTCCTTAGTAGCAGTAATAGTAGTGGTGATAGTCTCAAAATCCTTAAATGGTGGCACTAAGGCAAACATCTTCGGCGTAGGTGGAGGCTGAGATCATCGGAGCACCACTAGGTTCTCTTTAGCCTTGATCAGGCTAGGATCTAATATACATTAGGCTTAAATCATCTGGTGTAGCTGATGTAGTATCTCTACCTCGACTCAAGACAGAGCATGTAAATTAAGTGTGAGAATAAGATAGAGATGGACCTCTTAAGTGCAATGTCATGAATCTGCTCAGTAATAAGGCAGGCCCAATCAATCTCACAGCTAGCTAAGATGGTGGCAATAAAAACTGCACGATTTGGTGTCTAAGTTTTATCAGCAAGTATTCGCGAATGCATGAATGAACAACTATCTACCACACCTTAGCAAGGAACTGAGTGAAGCCTTGACGATAGGCTCTATGTACGTGGCAACCTAAGTAGGTTCTGGACCCTACTCAGCGATGTATCAAGCCACCCATCTCATCAGTGTGGCTTGTTGCTCAGGATCTTTCATCATAAGTGGGTCCCTCATCTGCCCCACCTTGTATTCGAACTATGCTATGTATTTGGGGGTAGGAAACTCAGGACCAAATAACATATAGCTGATGGTGGCCTCAAATTTATCCCCTCACTAGCCCCTCACTCTCATCTCGTTTAGTCTGGGCTGAGCGAACGGCTTCCCCTTGGAGGAGTAAGCTATATAGTGGTTGTATATGATGCATAAAACTCCCTCACCATGGTTAGGGAGTATCGTCCAAGAGATCTAGTCAGCCACTCGAGCTTGTATCTAATCATCATGTTCGGGAGGCTAGGGACACTGTCAAGTCAGTCGGTGATGACTTTGGGCTCCTTATAGATAGAGTGGGTTGGCATTCCCCACTCTCTTAGCTGTCTTCCCTCTATATAGATCTCTTATATGTCCTTGACACACCACCATCTACTGAGAGCATTTGGTGTAGATAATGATGATCGAGTTGCGGTAGAAGACTCTTTCTCAGAGCGAGACTCCTTTCTAGATAGAGTCTTCTGTGGTAAACCAATCTTGTCACTGCCTCTCTCTTCATACTTGGGAGTGCAAGCAATAAGATCCTGGGTATGCCTAGCTTTAGTAGAGACTCTGGTTCGTGGTCTATCTACTTCTGGATCTGGCCTGACATGCAACGCCTCTAAAGAGCCACTCAGTTGAGTGGCCTGCTCATCATTAGAAGGCTCTTCCCTGAGCCTCCTCTACATAGATCAGATCTCATCGCGTTTTGCTTTAGGAACTATAGCACCTTAAATATAAACATATAAGCACTATCATTAGCCCCATAAATTAGGAATTATAATTCAGAAAATCATTTGCATTCAATTATAGAAGGGTCTCACGAAAGCACCTTTATGGTCCGTAATGGATATACGGGTTATAAAATGCCATCATAAACTAGTTGTTCAAACAATATTTATTACTAGAAAAGTATACGATACTAGATATGACTTGTAAAATGATTTGCTAGTCATAGACTGAGTCATAGAGAATTCCTGTGAGTAGTTAATTCCAGGCAAGGATCTACGAGACCTTTCTATGAGTTGTAAAGTGTTTTATGGCTTGAAGAGTTGGTCATAGTACCCTCAACATTTAGCAAAATTTTCAACAAAACTTATCTGGGGTCCATGAGCCCCATCAACAACTTATAGTTTTATCTATGAATCATGAAGTTGGCTCGTGGACTAGAGAGCATGATTTTTCTGCTCATTAGAATTCTGTATGAGATGGCGTATGGGTCGCAAAGTATTTTATGGCATGTAAAACTAGTCAGAGAGGGTCAAGTTGATGCTCTTCTTAGCCAAACTAGCTGACTTGGTCATGTACCTACATACTCTTCATAAACTACATTGTTACCCTATATTCAACTAGCCTAGTGTCCACAATTACAACAAAAACTCAAGAAAATAAATTACCTATGAATCCAAAATTTGAAAATAAACCTATAAATATGCTATTACATCAAAAACCTTGGGTTGCCTCCTAAGCAATGCATAATTTATCGCCACATCACGACTTGGACAAATTGGTTACTCATATTTCACTTTTCAACTTATTTAGATGCTTCATGGACTGACAGATATTGAAGACGACATCTTCAACATTCAATCTAAACCTGAGTTCACTAGCTTTTATATCTTCTAGGGCTCATCTAGTGCTAGAAATGGTCTTCCCAAGATGATTGGGATGTCAAGTCAATTTTTCAATCTAGGATCACAAAGTCTATTAGAAATATGAATGTCTCAACTTTTACCAACATAACATTTAATATCCCCACAGGCTTCTTCACCGTAGTATCTGCCATCAAAAATCGAAAGCTAGTTAGAGTAGAGGCTTCTAATCTAAGCTTCTTATAGATTGCAAGGGCCATCAGAATTATGCTGGCACCTAGATCATATAATGCCCTTACGAACTCCACATTTCCTAAGTTGTAGGGTGTGGTGAAAGCACTCGGATTTTCTCTCTTCTGAACTAAGGACCTCATGGCAATAACACTGCAATGTTGGAGCTCTTGCGAAAGCTCCTGACTCACAATATGTTTTTTGGTGACCAAGTCCTTCATGTACTTCGTATACCCTGGCATTTTCTCGAATGACTTAATGAGAGAGATGTTTATGTAGAGTTGTTTTAGCATAGCGAGAAAGTTCTTGATTTTTCCTTATTCTTTCCTCTTTTTGATTCACTAAGAGAAGGGAGGAGGAGGACTAGGAATGGACATCAACCTCTGTGGTGCATCAGTAGCTTCACTCACCCCATCCTTGTGATGATTATCTCCTTCATACGTATCCTTAGATGCAAACATCTCCTCATGAATATCTTTCATAGCATGCGACATGGGTGGGTAATGGTGCTCTTTCCACCCTGAGTAGTAACCTCATATGCTGCCCATTATTTTTAGGATTTTACACAATAATAAGAGATAGTGTACCCTTTTGATGCTAATTAAGCTTAGTACACACTTGAGAAAATTGTTCTTCCAGCTTTCCGATAGCCACAGAGTGAGACTTTATGTTCTGATTAATACTCGAAATCTCAGATTCCATACCCCTTAAAGTCTCATCCTGCGCCTTAACCTTCTTAAACAGATGATCAAACATCTCCTCAATTATGGAATTGCTTGCACCTATATCACGATTATGTGATGGCACATAAGGAATATTTCTAAAGCCTTCTCTATGACCTTATTCTGTAATCTCTTTTTGGACCCTATTCCTATCATAGTAACTTCCACGGTTGTCCCTGCAATCTCCATCTCTTCCAAAGTTTTGACCTTGGTTTCCTTGACTTTGGCACCAATAGTCCTTATTAGACTATTAGGTGTTGGTCCGCAACCCCCCCATCTGATTAGTAACAAAACGTGCATCCTCATCATAGTATGGCTCTTCGCAAATGGGTGTATGTGGAGGTTGATAAACCACTGCATTCACTCTCTATTGGCTCTGCTTCATCATAACCACCATAACTGTGCAAATTTAAGCAAGCTGCTATATGATCTTTTCATTACTTTTGGCTTGGTCTTTGCCCACACTGACGACACATAAATTCTTTGTGGAAGCTCTATATCGCAACCCCCATGCATGATTTGTCTTGATCACTCTTTTTGTTCATTCTGCAATCCTTGCTATTGGTTGATCTTGAAACAAGCCCTCATGATAGTGTCAACACAGGCCTTACTGTTCTCAATAACGGCACAATATAAGATCTTCACCAAGGCTTCATCAACTATTTTTTGGTCAGGGATGTACCTCAGACATTTGGTATATCGCTCCTAAGTACTGCTTATCGAATTGCCAAGAAGTTGCTCGAAGATGTTGATCTGGTCCTTCTTGATCTTCTTTGATGTAGGGAAGTACCTCTCTAAAAATACCTTCTACAAATCTTCCCAACTGGTGATTGAACACTGCGGGTGCATATATAGCCATAATGCAAAATTGTCCAAAAGAGACAACGTGAAGACACAAAGTCCCAATGCATCTATAGATGGATTTTTTGTTCCTATTGCACTTTTACAGACAAATGTCACATTGTGTAGGTGGCTATGAGTATCCTCTAATGGTAACCGCATAAATAGCCCATTGTTCTGTAGCATTTGAAGTAACCCACTCAAGTCCATGAATTTTGTATCTGCCGGTAGTGATAGCAACACAATAGCTCCAGTCATGTCCATAGCAATAGGATTCAAGTTGTACTGATTCCACTAGTAAACATTGGCATTGAAATCCTAAGGCTGTGAAATGTCCTGCAAAGGATGTGGGTTGTCATTCTCAACATTGTCATTGTTATTTTTGTTCAGAGCTACATTGGCTATATTGTTGGCATTGTCTTGGGCCATCCTTCTTAAAGTTTTATAGATCTCTGGATCAAAGGGAGTTAAGGGAGTACCTTGACTTCGCAATTTGGGCATATACTACACTGACACCCTGAAAAGAAGCAAAAATAAAAAAAAAAGTAAAATAAGGGAACTAAGGATTGACACTTGAACTACTAATAAAATAAGTCTAGTTGTATTCCCTGACAATGGTGCCAAAATCTTAATGTTGCCTAAGTTAAACCTCCTTTTTAAAGGATAAAGAGATCAATGTCAAGATAAGAACCTAACTAATGTTAGGGTCCATCCCATAGGGAATACGTATACTCAAAAAAATTCACTAATTTGTAATCCGAATAATTAACCAACTCAATTCCTAAGGGAGGGGGTTGGCAATAATCAATACAAAAATAAAACTAACTATTACAACAGAATAGTCAATAATGGAGACCAACTACAGTATTGTGTTCCCCCGAATTCCCCAACTTAGTATCACCGGATAACCTAATTCTTTTTTAGTATATAACATGTAAGACAGTAATTTAAGTTCACCAAGCCCTTTGGTCAAAGGTGAGAGGTGAATTTCACTATATGACTTAGCCTATCTCCATAGTGTGCATTATTAATCATTACGTATTAGCCCTGTACGACCTCCCCTTGGCCCGATTTGGTTGATTACATGAGAACATCAATCGGACCTGTTAATTAATCTTTTTTCCTATTCATTACTACCTTTGTCTAGTTAGTAACATGAGGCGGGTTCTAATGGTGGTCACCATTAGAAAACATGTAAAATGAAGGGAGTTAATTAATACATGCATATATACCTTCCAAGATTTCTGAATTTTATCAAATTTTACATTGTAAGTTCTTCATGGTTTCCACAACTCTAGTTGCAGATTTAGGTACTCCTGCTATGTTTAGATGTCTAAATTATGAATTGAGAAGATGTAATTGAACACCGACACAATCGATTTATGAATAAGCAATCTAATCTAACAAGAATCACAAGCTTTAGAATCAAATTAAACCACAATTATTCTCAAAGATTCTCTTACAATTTTCTATTGAGTTCTCTGAGTTCTAGGCTAAAACTTATCAAAACTAACGAGAAATTATGAAAAATAACCTAAAAGACCTATTTATAATAATTAAATTTCAAATCCTAAATGACTTAGGAGAACTAGCTGTCACGCCATATGAAAGCTCGTTATCACCTATATTGAAGTTATGGCCTGTAATCGGGCTCTCGTACATTGTTGCAAGAAATCTAGACTTCCTCTTTTAGACACCCCTTTATGACTCGTATAATATTTTACAACATGTAAAGTGGGTCTCATCTAATTAACTTCAGAAAGTATTCATTTGATGATCCTGAAGGCACGAAACATCTTCTAGGACTCATAAACTAATCTACAGCCTATTTTCATTTTCGTAGAATCAACTTCAAAAATAAGCCACTCGCTAGAATTATTTATGAAAGTAGGGTCACGTATTACAGCAAATCTGCAGAAACTTCAATAACTTTTGTAAAAATCATGGCCAACCTATAATCGTGCAAACATAAACACAAAAAACAGATAAAACTCACTAACATCACAATGAAAACACACAAAATTCTAAGTTTTCAGCATCTAACGTGTTGTATTTTGAAAGCACATCAACACCCTCAACTTAAAATTGTTGATTGTTCTCAAGCGACAGACTTAACCTATGTGGATAATATAGTAGCACACAGACCTCAACTCAATGACATACATCCCATAAATCTCAGATTCAGATACTCACACCAACTTTTTAAAATAGCACTAGATAGCTACTTAGCTATCCAATGCAAATAGGTGCATGTGACAACCCAACTATGACAAGTAAGGTATTATCAACAGTCCATAATCACTGACAAAGTCTAATGCTAACAATGTGATGCAAGAGCCCTCACATAAAGTAGTTCCATATATGACACTCAATGATGTCTTCATGTTTAGCATTGGGACTATACAAACTCACTCTCTTTCACAAAAGATATTCATGCATAATGACTAATACTATAAGCTTGCTCTTATACTCAAGACTCAAACCGTCAACTAAGTTGACTAGGATCACTTTAGGACTTTCTAGGCTTGTAACGTAAGCTCATGGAGTTTAGTAAGATATTATGGGAAAATAGTGACTCAAGGCTCTCCTTAAAACTGCCGATTTTCTACACTTTTGCCCCACCAACTCTGTTATTTTCACCTAATTCTTCTCCCTTTTCCCTATTTTGAGCTTTTCTGGATGCTTTCTTTTCATTGTTTTTAGCTTTTTGCCTTATTTTTACACTTCATTTTACTTTTTAGCTCACATCTAATGCATCACTTATTTTTCTTGCACCTTGTACATGATTTTCCTCGTTTTCTCTGCATTCTTAACTCACCCCTCTTATTTTTGTGTTTCACCCTTACACCAGCTACCCTCAACTTAGGCTTTTAGCCTGTGTTGAGGTGCACAATATCCATCCTATGAACCATGGCCACATTTGGTAGCCATCCTCAACTTAGGACTTTTACCTCAGTCAAGATAAACAATTGTCAAGGAAAGACCAGGGTTAATTTTAAGATTTTACAACTAACAAAGCTAGGTTAATCAGGTGTTTTCAAAGAATAGGTACATGTTAGGCCCAAACTTTAGGAACAAGGGATTATATCATCATTTTGGTTAGTCAGTATTAGGCTAAAGTGGATTATTTAAGAACAATAGCTTAAGATCCTTTCCTAATCCACTTAATCTACAATCTAACTTAGAATAATAGGGCAAGTTTTGAATTAGCACAAAACATATGAATTTATCAAATTATGCTCACACTCATATGGCACTACATACATTATCAATAACAAGACTCACAGATCACACTTTTTATCTCAATGTACCCTCACTTAGAAGAACAAATATTGTTATACACTTAAACATGCATGGTTGTTATCTAATTACTTAATCAAAATTTTTGGTGGGTATCTTTCTTAAAACAAAATACAAAAACATGTTATATGCCATAAGTATTGGTACTATATGCTACAAATATTATCTAAACATCCTAAACGTGTCAGTTCAATAGAAATTAAATATCCATGGGAAAAAAGAACATAGGCAAGAAAACCCTGGTATAAAAAATAGGGGTAGTTATGGACCCAAGCTACTCAGGCTTCAGTGAGGCACATAACTGCCCACATCGCATCTAAAAAGATGTGCATTATCCCCAAATGAAAAAATCAAAATAAAATAGAATATAAGGGGACAAAAATATACCTAGGCACTTCAGTGCCAGCGTGTGGCTAAGTCTGGCCACCCTCCTCTTGTGGGGTGGTCTACTCAGTAGTGGTAATCTGTCTAGAGAGGCCAACACCCTTTATTTGCTTCGTCACTCGAACTTGTCTCATCCCCTCATCATGCCTTGATCTCCTCCAAGCAAGCTCGAGCTCCTCCTTTCCTGTTATCTTTACATGTACATGTCTCCCATCTGGTTCATCATCCAAATAAGGTCTCGTCCTAAGGGAAAATTGGGTAGGCTCCTTAGGAGTAAATAAGTCAACTACCAGCACCAGAGGTATAGTCGATAGTAGTGCAATTGGTACCTCTAGTGTTGCTGTTAAGGCAACTCAGAGCTACTGGATCTCTGTTTGCATAGCGGACAAGTCTAAACGTCGGGCCTTACTCAATCTCTGTTGTATCCTGTCCTTGAAGGCATCGATGTGGGCATCCATAGTAGAAATACAGTCCTGGATAGTAGTGACCATAAATGCCTAACCCCTTCCCTCTTAGTCTTCTATCGCCTAGCGCCCATGGCCTAATTTGATGAATAACCTAAGTTAAATGTGACTCAGCAAATGATAACCTTTGTGCTAAGTTCTATATAGATGCGGTAGACATGTAGATCATACCTACAGTGGCAGGCTATGAAGTAGTGGCCTGTGCTGGAAAAATAATAATAGTGGGCCCTCTCTCCTCAACTTCCTTGAGCTGCGGGGGCCTCTCCTCAGTAACAGTAGAAGCAGTAGTGGTAATAATCTCAGAACCCTTAGGTGGTGGTGCTAGGGCTAACATATCAGGCATAGCATTAGGTTGTGCTCACCAGAGTGCCACCAGGTTCTCTTTACCCTTGATTAGCATAGGATCTAATGTGTATTGGGCCTCAATCATCTAGCCCACCTGTTATAGTATCTCTACCCTCGACTCTAAACAAAACCTGTAAATTAAGTGCGAGAAGGGGATGAGATGGACCTCTTCAGTGCGGCCTCATGAATCTGCTCAACATTAAAGTTAGCCTAGTCAATCTCATAGCCAGCTAAGATGCTGACAATTAAAGCCACACATTCCGTCAAACTGCGTACTATTGATAAGATACAATGCTATATATGCAACTACCCAATGTCCATAATTAAAACAAAAATAGAAGAAAATAAACTATCTATGAATCCAAAAATTAAAAATAAACCTATAACTATGCTATTACATCAAAAATCATGGGTTGCCTCCTAAGCAGATCCTAATTTATCATCACGACATGACTTGGAAAAATTGGTTACTCAGACTTTACTCTTCAACTCATCTGGATGCTTCATGGATAAACAGATATTGAAGATAACTTCTTCGTCGTTCAATCTAAACCTGATCTAACCAGCTTCCATATCCATTAGGGCTAATCCAGTGGCTAGGAATGGTCTATCAAGATGATTGGGATATTGAGCTCAACTTTGCAATCTTGGATAACAAAGTCTATAGGGAATATAAACTTCTCAACTTTTACCAACATATCATATAATATACCCACAGGCTTCTTCACCATGCAATCTGCCATTAGTAACCGCATACTAGTTGGAGTAGGGGCTCCCATGCCAAGCTTCTTATGCACTGCAAAGGGCATCTGATTTATGTTGTCACCTAGATCATATAGTGCCCTTGCGAACACCACATCTTCTATGGTGCAAGGTATAGTGGTGAAAGCACTCGAAACTTCTCCCTTCTGAACTAAGAACCTCTGCAATAGCACTGTAATGTTGGAGCTCTTAAAAAAGCTCCTTACTCACAGTATGATTTTGGTGACCAAGTTCATCATGTACTTCGTATGCCCTAGCGTCTTCTCCAATGCCTCGATGAGAGATATGTTGATGGAGAGCTATTTTAGCATGGAGAGAAAGTGAATGAATTAGCATTCCTTTTCCCTCTTTTTAATTCTCTGAGGGAAGGGAGGAGGGGCTTATGAATGGGCTTTAAACTCTTTGGCGCATCAACAACTTCACCCAATCTATCCTTACGATGATCATCTCCTTTATCTGCATCCTTAGCTATAACCATCTCCTCTCAAACATCTTCCTCATTAAGTGGCTTGGGAGGGTTAATGTTGTTCTTGACACCCCAAGTAGTGACTGCCATACACTGCCCATCATTTTTAAGATTTTGCACTAGATTTCTAGATAGTATACCCCTATAATTTAGTTAAGCTGAGTTGACATTTGACCAAACTATTCTTCTAGCTGTTTGATAGCCACAGAGTGAGACACTATTTTCTGATTGATACTCGAAATCTAAAATTTCATTCCACTTAAAGTCTCATCCTATGTCTTAATCTTCTTCAATAGGCGATCAAACATCTCCTTAATTCTAGAATTACTTACACCTACATCGCAGTTATGTGATGGCACATAAGGACCATTTCCGAAGCCTTCTTTGTGACCCCAATCTGCATCTCTCTTTGGAAACCTATTTCTATCATAGTACCTCTGCAGTTGTCCTTGTAAGCTCCATCTCTTCTAAAGTTCCAATCTTAGTTTCCTTGACCTTGGAGCCAATAATTTTTATTGGACCCTCGAGCATTGGTTTGAAAACCCCCCTTCTGATCAACAACAAAATATGTGTTCTCATCACAGTATCGCTCCTTGTACATGGGTGCACATAGAGGTTGATAAAAAATTGCATTCACTCTCTCTTAGCTTTGCTTCATCATCGCCTCCAACATATGCGAATTTAAGTAAGCCACTGCATGATTTTTTCATTAATTGTGGCTTGCTCCTCTCTTACACTGACAGCACATGTACTTTTTATGGAAGCTCTATCTCGTGTCCCCCATGCACTATTTGTCTTGACCACTCTTTCCATTTGCTATGAAATCCTTATAAATTATTAATCTAGAAGCATGCCCCCTATAATAGTGTCAGCAAAGGCCTGGCTATTATCATCAAGGGCATGGTAGAAGTTCTCCACCAAGGCATTATTAACTATTTTTTAGTCAGGGACGCTCCTTAGACATTTGGTAAATCGCTCCCAAGTTTATCGAATCATCAGGAAGTTGCTCAAAGTTATTTGTCTGGTCCTTTAACTTGAGATTCTTCAATATAGGGAAGTACCTCTCCGAAATGACCTTCTGCAAGTTTGCCCGACTGGTGTGTCACGACCCAAGTCAGGCGAATGGGAGACTCGAATAGACCCCAAATAAGCCTCTTAACTTATCATTGCACATCATTGGTCGTGGAAGCAAATAAACAACATAATTACATTAGAAGTAAAGACAAAGGTCTAAAGGAAAACTTTCATAACATAAACATCAAATCAAGAGAGTCAAGACTCTATAGATAACATATCCAACAACACCTCTAAAACATAGATAGGAGCGGGGACCAAGACAAGTAACTGGGCTCACTCTCATAGTCAATACATACATGAAAGAAAGATAGTCTTAGTACATAGCATGAAATCATGGACATTATCCCCAGAATGAAGAACTCACTGACTAGCATGAGAGAAATCTTCCTAGCTAAGGGGAGGAAGATGCTCAAGTAGGGCTCTGGTTCCTATATAGTGACATCATATAGGCATAGAGTATGTGTTAGTACCTTTGAATATACAAAGTATGTAAGACAGAATGAAAGAAGAGATAAGCAACATAATCAAAATGCATATGCATAGGAAATGAGTAGCATATAAAAATATGGCAGGCATGGAAGATGCTTGAAGTAAATCATGCTTACATAGAACATAACACATGTACAAGAAGTGACTATCACTATAGAATTCATAATCTACTGAGGTACTACTCGCTCAATTGGTTGTTGGATCATTACATCCTACCACCCATGGAGATTGAGGTACTAACCCCTTAATTGGTTGGTGGATCGTCGCACCACACCACACATGGTGATTGAGTACCAATCCCTCAATCTGATTATCAAGGTACAAACCCCTTGATTGGTTAGTTGATTATCTCACCATACCACCCATGGTATTAAGGTACTAACCCCTCAACCGAGTTATCAAGGTACAAACCCCTTGACATGGTTATTAAGGTACAAATCCCTCGACATGGTTACCCGTGCTCACAACCCTCTCTCCCCGACTGGAGCATGGTAAATTCCCAATGCTATAGAGAAAATATCATATACATACATTCCTTTCATCATCATAAAGTCATTCAACTCATAATACATGCAATGGACCTTCAATTCCTCAAGAAATTATAACCGGATATTTTATCAAACACATGACGGGTATTTAGTGCTACTGTAAGATGATGAAATTTAGGGATGAAATAATACAAGAAAATTCAATGTAAAATAATCTATCAATGCTTGAAAATACCTTCAGCAATATACATCTAAACCCTTCATCAAAAATCCCACAAGGAGTCATAGATTCATAGCTCAAAACATGCTAAAACAGTCACAATTTCATGAAATCCCAACATAGTTCATAGTCGAATTTATAATAAGACCCAATAGAAATCAACTTGAAATCATGCAATTTAGGTAAAAAGGAATCTTGGGCTTCATGGGTGAAAGGAACCCATGAATGAAACCCACATAGCTTACCTTTGGAGAATTTGATGGTGAAAATTTGAATGGAGACTTGAACCTTGGATGTGTTCCTTAAGATCCGGAAGAGATTTGGACACTTGTATTTTGAGAGAAATATTAGTCTAAGGTTTTAGAGAGTATTGGAGAATGTATTGTATGATATGAAGGTGAAATATATCTAAGCATAGGTATTTTCATGCATGAAAGCCTTAGTCCCAATATCCAAAAGCATTGGACTGGACTAAAACAACTGGCATAAAAATATACTGAGGGGTGCGGAAACCTCACTAGAATTCAATTTTTGGGAAATTGAAATTGTGATTCGTTTGCTCTAAAATCGGGGTTAAAATTATTTCCCACTCAATTTTGCCCCCTGATCAAGATATGAAGTTAGATTTTTGATATCGCACACGAATTTTGAGATATACGGCAATTATGACTCCGAGCACTTTTGAGGCACATTTTCGAGTACTTTTTGGGGTGGTTTTATGGTGATTGAACTCTGTGGGAGTATAGATAGCCATTATGCAACATTTTGTCCTAATAAACAATTGGAAGACACGAAGTCCCACAGAATCCATAGTCAGATTTTGTGTTCCCATTACACTCGTACAAATAAATGCCACATTGTATAGGTGGCTATGAGGATCCTCCGATGGTAAGACCATAAATAGCCCATAATTCTGCAGTATCTGAAGTAAACAACTTAAAATTGTGAACTTTGTCTCTGCCGATAGTGGTAAAAAAATAGTAACTCTAGTCACCTCTATATCCATAGGACTCAAGTTGTACAGATTCCATTGATAAGCATTGGCATTGAAATACTGAGGCTGTGGAATGTCCTCCAAAGGAGGTGGGTTCACAGCCTCAGCATTCTCATTATTATGTCTATTTAGAGATGCATTGGTTGCATTGTTCACACTGTCTTAGGCCATCCGTCTTAGTGTTCTTAAATCTCTAGATCAAACGAACTTCAAGGATTGTCTTAACTCTTAGTGTTGGGCATACACTACACCTACACCCTGAAAAGAAATAAAAACAACAAACAAAAGTAAAATAAGGGAACTAAGGATTAACACTTGAATTACTAATGAATTAACAAAGTCTAGTAGTATTCCCCAGCAACGGCACCAAAATCTTAATGTCGCCTAACTTACACATACTTTTTAGAGGATAAAGCGGTCACTGTTAAGATAAAGAACCTAAACAAGGTTAGGGTCGATACCATAGGGAATATGTAGACTCAAGAAAATTTACCAATTTGTAATCTGAGTAATTAACCACCTCAATTCCCCAAAGGGGGGCGTTGGAAATAATCAATGAGAAAATAAAACTAACTATTAAAAGAAAAAAGTAAATAATGGAGATCAATTAATGTATTATGTTCCCCATGATTCCTTAACTCAGTATCACTGGATAACCTAATTCTTTTCTAATGTATAGCATACGGGATGCTAGTTTAAGTTCACCAAGTCGTTTGGTCAAAGGTGAGAAGTGAATTTCACTATGTGACTTGGCCTATCTCGATAGTGTGCATTACTAACCATTATCTATTAGTCCTCATACAACCTCTCCTTGGCCCAATTTGGTTGATTAGATGAGAATACATCAATCGAATACTATGAATTAATCTTTTTTCCTATTCATTACTACCTTCTTCTAGTCAGTAACACTATTAAGGTTCTAAATTCGTCCGCCACTAGAAAATATGCAAAATAAAGACAGTTAATGAATACATGCATGTACACCTTCCAAGAATTGTGAATCATCCATTTTTACCTTGTTTGTTCTTCATGGTTACCATAACCCTAATTGCGAATTTAGCTACTCATGCTTTGTGTAGATGCATAAATTACAAATTAAGAAGACATAATTGAACACTTACACAATAGAGTTAAAAACAAGCAATCTAATTCAATAAGAATCACAAGCTTTAAAATTAAATTCCACCACAAGTGTTCACAAAGATTCTCTTACAATGTTTTCTCTCAAAATATTGAGTTCTCTAAGTACTATGCTCAAACTTATCAAAACTAATGAGAACTTATTAAAAATAACCGAAAAGACTTACTTATAATAATTAAAATTCAAATCCTAAATAACTTAGGAGAACTTGTCAGCACGCCATACGGAAGCTTGTTATGACCCGTATTAAAGTTTATAGCTCGTAATCGGGGTCTCATACATTGTTGTTGGAAAATTAGACTTCCTCTTTATAACACCCCTTTACAACTCCTATAATGGTTTATAACCCGTAAAGGTGGTCTCATCGAATGAACTTCAAAAAGTCTTCATTCTCTGATCCTCAGGGCACGATACATCTCCTATTACTCATAAACTAATCTACGGCCCGTCTGCATGTACTTAGAATCAATTTTAGAAATCAGCCCCTCACTGAAATTCTTCACTAAACCTCTCTATAGCCCATAGAATGTGTATGACCTGTAGAGGGTCTGGTATAACAGCAAATGTAAAACAACTTCTATAACTTTCCCAGAATCATGGCTAACCTATAATCCTACAAACATAAACAAAAACAACACATAAAACTCACTAACATCGCATTGAGAACACAAAAAGTTCCAAGTTTTAAACATCAAATGTGTTATATTTTGGATGCATGTCAACACTCTCAACTTAAAATTATTTTTTATCCTCAAGAGACAGATTCAATCTATATAGACAATATAGTAATACACAAACCTCAACTCAATGGCATATATCACATAAATCTTAGATTTAGATACCGACACCAACTTTTCAAAACAAGACTAGATAGCTATTTAACAAACTAATGAAAAATTAGTGCATGTGACAACACAACTATGACAAGTAAGGTATTATGAACATTCCACAATCACTAAAAAAGACTAGTGCTAAAAATGCGATGCAAGTGCCCTTATATAAAGTAGTCCCATATCTGACACTTAATGATATTTCATGTTTAGTATTGGACTGTACAAACTCACTCACTCTCATAAAAGATATTCATGCATAATGACTAATACCATAGGCTTGCCCCTACACTCATGACTCAGACCTTCAACTAACTAGACTAGGATCACTATAGGACTTTCTAGGCTTATAACATAAGCATAGGGGGCTTTGGTATGATATTGTGAGAAATTAGTGATTAAAGGCCCTCCTTGAAACTGTATTTTTCTACAATTTTGCCCGACCAACTCAATTGTTTTCACATTATTCTTCCTTTTTCCTATTTCAAGCTTTTTTGGGTGCTTTTTTCCAACTTTTTGCCTTATTTTTACACTTCATTTTTCTTTTAAGCTCACATCTAAGTCATCACTTATTTTTCCTGCACCCAGTACATGATTTGTTTTCTTTTTCTATGTATTCCTAACTCACCCCCCTTATTTTTGTGTTTTACCCTTACACTAGCCACCTTCAACTTAGGTTTTTAGCCTGTGCTGAGGTGCACAATATCCATACTCCAAAGTAGGGCCACTTTTGGTAGTCACCCTAGACATAGAATTTTTGCCTCAGTCAAGGTACACAATGTTCAAGGAAAGTCCAAGGCCACTATTAGGAATTTACAACTAACAAGGCTAGGTTAATTAGGTGTTTTTAAAGAATAGGTGCATGTTAGGCTTCAACATTAGGAACAAGGGATTATATCATCAGTTTGGTTGGTCATTTTCAGGCTAAAGTGGACTATTTATGAATAATGGCCTGAGATCCTTTCTTGATCCAATTAATCTATAATCTAACTTAGAGTAACAGGAAAAATTCTCAATTAGCACAAGCACATGAATTTATCATATTATGCTTATACTCACATGGCATCGCATGCATCAACAAAAAGACTCACAGACTATTCTTTTTTATCTCAATGTACCCTTATTTATCAAAACAGATATTGTCACACAACTAAACAAGCATGGTTGCTATCTAAGTATTTAATCAAAATTTTTTGTGGCTATCATTATTTCAAAAGAAACAAAAAACAAAAAACATACTATATGCCATAAGTATTGCTACTAATATTATCTAAACATCCTAATCGTGTTGGTACAACAGAAATTAAATATCCATATGGAAAAAGAACACAAGCAAAAATCCTCTGGGATCAAAAATTTGGGTAGTTACGGACCCAAGCTACTCAGTTTTCATTGAGGTCCAAAACTATCCACACTCTATTAGACAACATGTGCATTGTCCCCAATACAGAAAATCAAAATAAAATAGAATATAAAGGGTCAAAAACATACCTGGGCGCCTATGCTCCAATGTGTGGATGAGTCTAGCCACCTTACTATTGCGAGGTGGTCTGCTTAGTAGTGGTACTCAGTCTGGAGGGGCCAGCACCCCTCACCTACTCTATCACTCGAACTTGTGTCATCTTCTTATCATGCCTCTATCTCGTTAAGGAAACTTCGAGCTCCTCCTCCTCTATCATCCTCGCACGTATATGTCTCTCATATGGCTCATCATCTATGTAGGGTCTCTTCCCAAGGAAAACTAGGTAGGCTCCTTAGGAGCAAATAAGTCTACTACCTACACCGGAGGTATGGTTGATAGTAGTGTAACCAGTGCCGCTAGTGCTACTATCAAGTTAGCTCATAGCTGCTAGATCTTTGTCTGTATAGTTGATAAGTTTGAAGGTCGGGCGTCGCTCAATCTTCATTGTACCCTATCCTCAAAGGCATTGTATACAAGCATCTATGATAGAATTATGGTCCTAGATAGTAGCAATCGAATGCCTAAAACATCTATGATAGAATTACGGTCTTAGATTGTAGAAATCGAATGCCTAATTCCAACCCTCTGATTCTACTATCGCGTGGTGGACCTATGGCCTTATTTAAGGAACAAGCTAAGTTAACTATCACTCAGCATGTGATAACCTATGTGGCAATGCCTATATAAATACGGCGGACATGTAGATCCTGCCCATGGTGGTAGGCTATGATGTAGTAGCCTATGGTGCAAGAACAATAATAGTCGGCCTTTTTTCCTCAACTACATTAAGCTATAGGGGCCTCTCCTTAATAGTGATCGTAGTAGTGGTGGTGATAGTCTCATAACCCTCGGGTTATGGCGCTAAGGTGAACATCTCTGGCATAGGTGGAGGTTGTGCTCGCCAAAGTACCACTAGATTCTCTTTAGCCTTCATTAGACTGGGATCCAACGCGTGCTAAGCCTCAATCATCTAGTATAGTTAATGTAGTATCTATACCATCAACTCTAGATAGAGCTTGTAAATCAAGTACGGGAATAGGATGGAGGCAAAGCTCTTCAGTGTGGCCTCATGAATCTACTTAGCAATGAGGCTGGCACAGCCAATCTTATAGCCAGCTAAGATTGTGGCAACCAAAATAGCATGCTCTGACGTTAGAGTATTATCAGCAAGTATTTGATAGATGTATAAACAAAAACCACCCAACAAAACTTGGTGGGGAAACTAAGTGAAGCCTTGATGATAGGCTCCGAGTACGTGGTGATCCAAGTAGGTTTCAGACCTTATTTAGCAATATATCTAATTACTCATCTCATCAACGTAGATAATTGCTTAGGATCTTTCATCACAAGTGGGTCCTTCATCTGCCCCACCCAATAGGCAAAATCTACTATGAATCTTAGGGAAGGAAACTTAAGACCAAATAACATACCGTGGATGGTGGCCCTAAATATATCCACATGTCGGCTCCTCACTCTCGTCTTAGTTAGTCTAGGCTGAGCAAAGGGCTTCTTTCTCTTGGGAAAAGTAACATGGATGGTGGTTGCATATGATGCATTAAACTACCTCACCATGGACAAGGAATATCATCTAAGAGATACGATCAGCCACTCAAATCTATATCTGTTCATCGTGTCCTGGAGGCTGGGACATAGTCAAGTCTATTGGTGATAACTCTGGTCTCCTCATAAATGGTATGGGATGGATTGACCTACTTTCTTGATTGTATGCCCTTTGTATAGATCTCCCATATGCCTTCACCATAAAATTGGCTAGTGAGAGTATCTGGTGTTGATGACAATGATCGGGGTGCGATGGAGGACTCTGTGTCTGTTATGTCCTTAGAGCTGAACTCCTTGCAGGATAGAGTCATTTGTGGTAAACTACTCACATTGCTGCCTCTCTCCTCATATAAGAGAGTATGAGTAGTAAGAGACTGGGTACACCCCACTCTGTTAACAACTCTGGTCTATAGTCTATCTTCTTTTGGATCCAGCTGGCATCCTAAAGAGCCACTTAGCTGAGCAGCCTACTCATCTTTGAAGGCTAATCCCTGACCCTCCTCTGCTTGGCTAGGATCTCACCATGTTTAACTTTAGGATCCATAGTAACTAAAACAATGAACATATACGCACCATGGTTCGTCCCACAAAACAAGAATTAAAATGCAAAATATTATCTGAGTTCAGTTGTAGAAGGGTCTTACGAAAGCACCTTTACAAGTCGTGGTGGATACTACGGGCTATAAAGAGCCTTCATAAACTAATGGTTCAAACAATTTTTGTTATTTGAAAAGTTTAGAGGCTAGGTAGGACTCATAAAGTGGTTTACAAGTCGTAGATTAGGTCATAGTGAATTCCAGTGAATAATTAATTCCAAGTAGGGATCTATGAGACCTTTCTACGAGTCAAAAAGTATTTTACATCTTGTAGAGTTGGTCATAGAATACTTAATACTTAGTAAAGTATTTTAGAAAATTTACCTGGGGTGCACAAGCCTCATTCATGACTCATAGTTTGATCTACAAATCGTAAAGTTGGGTCGTGGACTGGAAGGCATAATTTTTCTGCTCATTGGAATTCTCTACGAGAAAGAGTATGGGTCGTAAAGTGTTTTACTTCCCATAAATCTTGTCATAGAGACTCAAGTTGATTCTCTTCTAAATCAAATTGGCTGACTTGGTTTCATACCTGCATACTCTTCATAAACTACATTGTTACCCTATATTCGACCAGTTCAGTGCCCACAATTACAACCAAAACACAAGAAAATAAATAATAACATAAGAAAATAAACTATCTATGAATCCAAAAACTAAAAATAAACCTATAACTATGCTATTACATCAAAAAATCTTGGGTTGCCTCCCAAGAAGCATTGATTTATAATTGCGGCACGACTTGGACAAATTGGTTACTATAACTTCAATTTTTAACTCATCTGGATTCTTTATAGACTAACAAATATTGAAGTTGACTTCATCGTCATTCAATCTAAACCTGAGTTGACCATCTTCCATATCCACTTGGGCTCGTCCAGTGTCTAGGAACGATCTTCCCAAGATGATTGGGATGTCAAAGTCAATTTCCCAATCTAGGATCACAAAGTCTGCAAGGATTATGAACTTCTCAACTTTTACCAACACATCATATAATATCCCTACAAGCTTCTTCACTATATGATTGGCCATTAATAACCATCTGTTAGTTGGAGTAAGGACTCCTAATAATGCTTCTTGTAGACCACAAAGGGCATCAAATTTATGCTAGCACGTAGATCACAAAGTGCACTTGCGAACCCCACATCTCCATGGTGCAAGGTGTGGTGAAAGCACCCAGATCTTTTCTATTCTAAACTAAGGACCTCGTGGCAATAGCACTACAATGTTGGAGCTCTTGGAAAGCTCCTAACTTACAGTGCATTTTTTGGTCACAAAGTCCTTCATGTACTTGGCATACCCTAATATCATCTCTAATGCCTCGATGAGAGGGATGTTGATACAGAGATATTTTAGCATGGAGAGAAAGATCTTGAATTTGCCTTGTTCCTACCTCTTTTTGATTTTATATGGGAAGGGTGGAGGAGGCCTAAGAATGGGCTTCAACCTCTATGATGCATTAGCACCTTTACTCTCCCTAACCTTGCAATGATCATCTCTTTGATCTACATCCTTAGCTACAACCATCTCCTCATAAATATCTTCCTCATCAACCAGCATGGGAGGGTCAATGATGCTATTGCCACCCTAAGTAGCGACCGCCACACACTACCTCTCATTTTTAGGATTTTGCATTGTATTATTAGACAGTGTACCCCTTTAAAGTTGATTAAGCTAAGTCGACACTGACCAATTTGTTGTTCCAGCTATTTGATAGCCACAGAGTGAGACTCTAATTTATAACTGATACTCGAAATCTCATATTGCATGCCCCTAAAATTCTCATCCTACTTCTCAGCCTTCTTCATAGGTGATCAAGCATCTCCTCAATTCTAGAATTACGTACACTTGTGTTGCGATTATGTGGTAGCACATAAGGAGTATTTTTGTAGCCTTCTCTTCGACCTTAATCTGCATCTCTCTCTTGACTATTATTCCTATCATAGTAACCTCCACAGTTGACCCCATAAGCTCCATCACTTCCAAAGTTCCGACCTTAGTTTCCTTGACCTTGGCACCAATAGTCCTAATTAGACCCTAGGATGTTGGTCAAGAAACCCCCCCTCCCCCACCGTCTAATCAACAACAAAACATATTTCCTTGTTATAGTATAGCTCCTCGTACATGGGTGCATGTGAAGGTTGACGAACCATTGCATTCACTCTCTCTTGGCTCTGCTTCATCATCAACTCCATACCTATGTGAATCTAAGCAAGTTGTTGCATGATCTCTTCATTAATTATGGCTTACTCTTCTCCCAGACTGACAGCATATGAACTCTTTGTTGAAGCTCTATCTCACTGCCCCCATGCACAACTTGTCTTGAGCTCTCTTTCCATTTTTTCGCAATCCTTGAAAATGGTAAATCTAGAAACACGCCCCCATGATAGTGTCAGCTGTCATGACCCAAGCCTAGGGCCTAGACATGACTAGTGAATGGGAAATTCAAATGAACCCCAAAAAAGCTTCATAGGATATCATTGCACATCCTTGGTTATGGAAGCAATTAAAATGATAATAAGAGATAAATGTAAACAAGGGGAATTGGGACTAAGGGTAGACTTCCATATCATAAACATCAAGATTTAATAGAGTCAAAACTCAGAGCATAGGTACATTCTAAGTCTAACAACACCTCTAGTACATAGATAGGAGCGAGGGCCAAGACAAGCAACTGGGCTCACCCTAATTGTCAATACATAAGTAAAAGAGAGAACGTCTTAATACATAGCAAGAGATCATAAGTAATGTCCCTGGAGTGAAGGACTCACTAATAAGCTTGAGTGAATTCGTACTAGCAACGTGGGTGGAGATGCTCAAACAAGGCTCCAGTTCCTACATGGTGATCTCATGTAGGCATAGAGTATGTGTTAGTATGTTGGAATGTTCTAAATATATTGGATGTGATACAACAAGAGATAGGCAATAATCAAAATGCATAATCATAGCAAGATTTAGTACATTGGCAACATGGCATGCATGAACGATGCTTAAGCT
Organism: Solanum sejunctum; assembly: GCA_025642045.1. Lineage (NCBI taxonomy): Eukaryota > Viridiplantae > Streptophyta > Magnoliopsida > Solanales > Solanaceae > Solanum > Solanum sejunctum. The sequence continues at coordinate 19,677 of JAOTQJ010018287.1, read as the reverse complement.
AAATCGTGCTTGTAAATCATGATCAAGGAATGTAATTTAATATGGAATACATATTCAAGCCTTTCTTACCAATCTTCATGAAATGGACTAAATGACCCCCACTCACCTTACGGTATAACCTTTTTGGAGAGTGTTACCAATACCTTCGCCATATAACATAGTCTTTGTTTTGGTAGGTTGTATAAGACGTCCCCTACTTTATGATATAATCTTTGGGTAAGGGTCATGATTCATTCTACCCTACGGCATGGCCTTTTCAATAGAATGTCCATACCCTACGAAATAATCTTTTTGGTGGAAATCATTAGTTATTCTACCTTATAGCATGGCCTTTCCGATAGTGTGTCCATACCTTACGATATGATCTTTTCAGTAGAACTATTAGTTATTCTACTTTATGACATGGCCTTTTCGATGGGGGTCTAAACCTTAAGACATGATCTTTTCGGTAGGGATCATAAGTCTTTATACCTTATGGCATGGCCTTTTCAGTAGGGATCATAGAACTATCTTACCATAACATTATATTTCAAACAACAAGGGAAGACCTTCTCTATTTTCTCAAGAGCATAACAAACATGGAAACCTAATAACCTACTTGCAAAATACCGTAGACACTTCTTCATGAAATTAACTCATATAAACTTTCCTATCATTATCATATAGTCATCATATACATATATCATTTTTGTTATCATTTCATCATATTTCATCATCATTCAGTCATTCAACTCATAAGACATGCATTAGACCTTCAATTCCTCAAGAAATCATAACCAGATTTTATTAAACACTTAGAGGGTGTGCAATGCTAGTGTAAAACCATGCAATTCAAGAGTGTTATCATGCTAGAAAATCTAATGTAAAACCGTCAACAGATACTTGGTAACACCCTCAAGCAATATACATCAAAAGCCTTTATCACATCCCACAACAGACCTTAGATTCATAGCCCAAAATATGGTAAAACAGTCACAATTTCATAAACCCCAACATAGTGTGCAGTGATTTTCATGATAAATAAGACCTATGAGTAAATAAACTTTAAATCATACAATTTTTCATAAAAGGAAGCTTGGGCATCATGGGTAAATTAAGTATTAACACTCAAACTGCTATTACATTCACTAAGTCTAGCCATATTCCCCAGCAACAGTACAAAAATCTTAATGTCGCCCAAGTTACACCTCTTTTTTTGATCGATCACATAGGCTATACGTAGACTCAAGAAAATTCACCAATCTGTAATCTGAGTTATTAAACAACTCAATTCCTCAAAGTGGAGGGGGAATGCAATAATCAATAAGAAAATAAAACTAACTATTACAAGAGAAAAGTCAATAATGGAGAGCATCTAGGGCATTGTGTTCCCCATGATTCCCCAACTCAGTATCATCAGATAACCTAATTGTTTTCTTGTGTGTACCATGCAGGACAATAATTTAAGTTCACCAAGCCCTTTGGTCAAGGGTAAGAGGTGAATTTCACTATGTAACTTGGCCTATCTACATAGTGTGTATTACTAACCATTACCTATTACTCCATTACAACCTTCCCTTGGCCATGTTTGATTTATTAGATGAGAAAACATCAATCAAATCATGTTAGTTAATCTCTTTTCCCATTCACTATTACCTTGGTTCAGTCAATAATACTAGGCGGGTTCTAATGTTGGCCACCACTAGAAACATGCAAAAGAAGAGAGTTAATTGATACAAGCATTTACGCCTTCTAAGAATTGTGAATTATTCGGTTTTACCTTGTTAGTTCTTCATGGTTCCCACAACCCTACATGTGGATTTAGCTACTCATACTATGTGTAGATGCAAAAAATATGAATTGAGAAGACATAATTGAACATTTACATAATAGATTTAAGAACAAGCAATCCAATGTCAATAAAAATCACAAGCTTTAAAATAAAATTCAAGCACAAGTGTTCTCAAAGACTCTCTTATAATTTTCTCTCTCAAGAAATTGAGTTCTCTGACTACTAGGCTAAAACTTTTCAAAACTAACTAGAATTTGTGAAAAATAACCTAAAAGACTTATTTATAATAATTAAAATATAAATGACTTAGGAGAACTGGTCTGCATGCCATATGAAAGCTCTTTACGACCCGTATTGAAGTTTATGACTCATAATCGAGGTCTCATATATTGTTTTTGAGAAAACTAGACTTCCTATTTACGACACCCTTTACAACTCGTATAATGGTTTACGACCCATAAAGAAGGTCTCGCCTAATAAAATTAAGAAATTCTTTATTCTTTGATCCTCAGGGCACGAAATATCTTTTACAACTCATAAATTAATATACGGCATATCTGCGTGTTTATAGAATTAACTTCAGAAATCAGCCCCTCATTAGAATTCTTCATGAAACCTCTCTACAGCCGTGGAATGGGCTATGACCTATAAAGTGTCTCATATAACAGCAAATCTACAGGAACTTTTGTAACTTTCCCAAATATCATGGACAACTTGTAATCCTGCAAACATAAACACAAAAAACTCATAAAACCCACTAAATTTGCATTGAGAGCACACAAAATTCAAAGTTTTAAGCATAAAATATGTTGTATTTTGGCAGCACATCAATTACACTTGGGTAGATGTCGTACGAGGAGTGATACATGTTTCAAATGTGACCAAGTGGGTCGATTCTAGAGAGAATGTCCAAAGTGAGATGATCAGGCTCAAGCTTCTACACTATCCCTACTAGCTAGAGGTACCCAGAAAGGTATTACGTCAGGCACAAGCGGAGCTATAAATCGTTTGTATTCCATAAGTAGTCGCCAATATCAGGAGAACTTCCTAGATGTTGTGACAGGTATGATTTGAGTCTTTACTCTTGATTGTCATCTTTTGATGGGTCATGGTGCCATTTTATCATTTTTAACTCCTTATATGACCAGTAGATTAAATAGAACTCCTGAGAGTCTTCTTCAACCTTTGATGTTTCTACTCCAGTGGATGAGTCTATTCTAGTGGAGAGAATACATAGACATTATATAGTGCCATCCGTCATACGGATACTCTTGTTGATTTGGGTGAGTTAGAGAAGATTGATTTTTATGTGATCCTTAGTATGAATTAGCTCTATGCCTATTGTGCCTCCATTAATTGTAGAGCCCAAACCATTAAGTTTGAATTCCCAAATAAACCAATTCTAGTGAGGAAGGGTGACTTTTTTGCAACTAAGGAAAAGTTTACCTCCTACCGTAGGGCCAGAAATCTAATTTCCAAAGGTTGTATGTATCACCTCATGCGAGTTAAGTCTGATGATGTTGAGTCTCCTACTCTAGAGTTAGTCTCGATTACAAGTGAGTTTCTTGAGGATCTAGCTGGAGTTCCTCCTGATAAGGAGATTGACTTTGGGATTGATGTTCTTCCCGATACCCAGCCTATCTCAATTCCACCCTATTAGATTGCCTCTATTGAGTTGAAAGAGCAATTGATAGATTTGTTAGAGAAGGGCTTTATCAGGCCAAGTGGTTCTCCTTGGGGTGACCCTGTCCTATTCTTGCAAAAGAAAGATGGGTCTCTCAGAATGTGCATTAACTATAGGAAACTTAACAAGCTCATGATAAAGAATAGATATCCTTTCCTCAGGATAGATGATCTGTTTGACCAATTTCAGGGTACCTCTTATTTCTCGGAGATAGACTTCAGATTTGGCTACCACCAGTGGAAAGTGAGGCAATGTGATATTCCAAAAGATAGACTTTAGGACTAGATATGGACATTTTGAGTTCTTGGTCATGTACTTTGGGTTGATGAATGCACCAGCAGCCTTCATAGAATTCATGAATTGGGTATTTAGATAATATCTTAATATGTTTTTTATAGTGTTCATTGATGATGTCTTAGTATTCTCGCAGGTTTGTCAATGACATCTTGGTGTTCTCAAGGGATGGGGAGGAATATGCCAATCACCTCATAGTTGTCCTCTAAACACTTAAGGACCATGAGTTGTATACAAAGTTCTCAAAATGTGAGTTTTGGCTTAAGTCAGTGACTTTCCTATGCCATATTATTTCGGGTGATAGTATTCGAGTAGATGCCCAAATGATTGAAGCTGTTAAGAACTAGCCTAGATCGACCTCTCCGACTGAGATAAGAAGTTTCTTAGGGTTGGCAGGCTATTACCACAGATTTGTTGAGGGATTTTCTTCCCTATCCGCACCATTAACTAAATTGACTCAGAAAAAGGTCAAGTTTTAGTAGTCCAATGAATGTGAAAAGAACTTTTAAAAGTTGAAAATAAGACTAACTACTGCACCAGTTTTAACTTTATCTGATGAGACAAAAGACTTTGTGATATATTTTGATGCTCCAAGAGTTGGATTGGGTTGTGTGCTGATGCAGAGAGGAAAATCAGACCATTCTAATGTCCTATAGCCTCAAAATACAAGAAAATGAAACAATTCCTAGTGTCCTATAATATCCTACTTATGAAATATAGTGCACCACACACCCATAAACAAGACTTTACTAGACACGACTTCATAGACTCCCTAGAACTCTTGAACTTTGTGCTCTGATACCAAGTTTGTCACGCCCTAGAAAGATATCCTTGGTGTGGCTGGCACTCAGAGACTATTACTAGTCACCAAGCGAACCACTTATCCTCATCACATTCGTTCAATGACATTCATGTAGCAAAAGACATCCATAACTAAGAATATTTTAAGGAACAAAACTGACAAATGATTAATAAAGGACAAAGGCCAGACAATCTATCCATCTACTAAATAAGACTAGTGTGAAAGGAACTAGTCAATAATAACATCCAATCGTTACATCAACAGTCTAGTCTATGAAACCTATAAAGTATCTGAATAATGGTGCTAATGATAGACCTATATCTACCTCTAAAAATATAATGATAAGTCTAACTCAAGCTAGAATGAAAACATAATGTCCTCCGAGAGTAGGGGAGGGCTCACCAATCAACTGAAAGCAAATACGTCCTCAACGAGGCACCTACTAGTGACCACTAGTACCTGTGTCTGTATCATGAAAAGATGTAGGCCCAAATGGACGTCAGTACGTGGAATGTATGAGTATGTAAAATGACACAAAGAAATATGTCAAGGAAGAATAACATTAACTCAAATAGCTTAACTCAAGAAATAGGAAACTCAATCATTATGTCAAGAGTCTAAAGTAAGAATGTTTTTTAGACAATGACTACTAATCTATCATCTACATCCCATCCACTCATAGTGCTATCAAGGCCTATTGGGGAGTTTCACTAACTGATAACCATCACCTATAAGCTTGTGATAATACAACAAAGCGATGTCATTGCCATATCTATCTAATACCTTGCCGAAGTATAGGATATCCCATCAATGGATTCAAAATTAATAACATCAAATCCTCCTTTGGGGACAATAGGAAACATCCAATTTTATGGTTCAATTCTCTCATACGCTGGCTACGTAGTTATTGAGTTTGAGTTGGACTTAGTCTTACTCAATTTGGTGCTAAATACCTCCCCCAAGACTCAGTATGCTTATAAAACATCAACCCTATGGTTAACTCATTCAACTAGTATTATTAGACATTCATCAACTCAACTCATCACATCAACTATCAGCCCTTTGGTTACATTATTTTTAGGTTCAGTTGTTGACTCATAAGGACACAATCATGCATCATTATAACTCATAGCATTTAGGAGAACAAATGTCAAATTAAAGCATTTGGGGATTCCGTAGACTCTTCAGGCTCAAATTATGCTCATGCATGCTCATGTAAGTAAAATATGTGAAAATAATAAGAAATCATGTTAGGATTCATGTAATAAGGTAAAATCATCTATTTCAAGTAATTAAATCATAAGAATAGTAATTTATGCAAGATTATGTAGAAATACATTAGATTTTAAGAGAAGCCTTTAAGAAACTTCCATGGGAGACTCAATTTACTCACATCACCATCAATCCGAGTTGTAGGGCACATGGAAGAACCAAATCCATGTTTTCGCTACATACTTTGAACCTTGAAGTATCTTGGAAGAATTCTCAAGTTTTTCTTCAAACCCTAGCCCTTTTCTCCCTTGAGACCTTGCTTCTACTTTTGAGAGAGTGATTTAGCATAAAAGTGTTAAATTGGTATTTTAGTGCTTTATTTAGGTGTAAAAACGTCAATTCTAGGCTTTTAAACGGTGGGAAAAGATCAAAATAATCTTTCTAAAAAAACTATCAAAAGTCATCTACGAGCCCATTTACTACCCATAGAAAGTTCCACAGCCCATAGGGACCATTACGTAAAGTTTTGGCCCATTTTTAAGGCCTCTAGTTTACTTTTATGAACCCATTCTATGGACCATAGAAAGTTCTAAGACCCGTAGATGGGTTCGTAAAGTCTGGAGCCAAAAATTTATCTTTCAGGAACTTTTTCCATGAGTTAGCAGATGGGTCGTAATTCATTCTACGGCCCATAAAGTTTTTCATAAAATAACTCTGCACTTCTCTTGTAAAATGGCCATAAATTTTTACTCCGAGCTCCAAATAAGGTGAAACCAATTGGGTTGGAAAGATAATTCAAAGGGCTTTGATTTGGTAGGTCATAAGATATATATATATATTTGTGTGTTTAGAGTTATAATCATTTAAAATAATCCTTGCATAATCTAACTCTAGAAACTCAATTTATAGGAAAGTCTTGAACTCGTCTAAGTACTGGAGGTCTCTTATGACTCTAATACACTTTCCACATATAAGAATAAGGCTTATAACTTAGGTACATGTGAGGATAGAGTTATAGGATATCATATATTGATGACCTATTTGATCATCTACAAGGTGAAAGCTATTTATCTAAGATTGATCTTCGGTCTGGATATCACAAATTGAGGGTGAAGAAGGATGACATTCCAACGATTACATTTAGAACTCAGTATAGTCATTTTGAATTCTTGGTTTTGTCATTTTGACTAACAAATGCTCCCACATCTTTCGTAGACTTGATGAATATGATCTTCAAATCATATTTAGATATATTTATAGTTATGTTCATAGATGATATATTGGTCTATTTGTTGGACACAAATGAGCATGGTGACAAACTGTAGATTATGTTGCAAGCATTGACAGATAGGCAACTTTTTGCCAAGTTTAGCAAGATGAGATTTGAATAAGGGAAGTGGCCTTTCTTGGCCTCTTTGTTTTAGTAATAGTATTATAGTGGATCCAAATAAGATTGAGGCAATAAATAATTGGCCTAGGCCATTGTCTCCATCTGACATTAGGAGCTTTTTAGGTTTAGCTAGATACTATACAAGGTTTGTTGAAGGATTTTCTTTCATTGACTCTCCTTTGACAGAGTTAACCAAAAAAAAATGAAATTCTAATAGTCCAATAAATGTGAGAAATATTTTCAAATGTTGATAGGTCATCTTACTTAAGCCCCTATTTTGACATTGCTCGAAGGTTCTGATGGTTTTATTTTTTATTGTGATGCCTCACATATAGGCTTGGGTTGTGTTTTGATGCAACATGGAAAGATCATTGCCTATGCCTCAAAGCAATTGAAGTTTTAGGAAAGGAATTGTAATAACCCGACCTTGGGGCCTAATTGTCACACAGCGAATGATTACCCAAAGGAACTTCACCCAAGTCATCTAAACATCTCAAGCATTCATAGGCATCAAGTGCAAACATTTTAAAAACATAAGGAGATGGGGCTATGAGCCATCTTGGGCAATGAAGTAATATTAAAAAGCATAGAATTATGGAAACACTATTTGACCATACTCATACTACTAATACATAATGAATTGAAATGGTACGGTTGGTTTATATCAAATAGAAAGAACATCCATAAAGGATAACATAGAAAGTAAAATCCTCAGAAGGACTATAAATACACTATATAGAAACAGAAATACAGGAAGGAAAATAGGTGGGGGCCTGCACTAATAGTGCACTACAATAATAAGTTAGTCTCGAATGCCAACTACTAGCCATAAGTCAAGGGAGGAGTACCTGTCCCTACATGGTTAAATCATGCAGGCAAATATGTGTTAGTACATTTGTAATGCCATTATAATTAAGCACAACATATAAGTATACATAAGATTAAAGAGTTGTGAAATAAGCTTAAGCATGTACAAGGAATATGGCTCAAATCAATATGCAACAATGCATAAGAAAACACATAAAGAAGAGATATATCATAAGATCATGTAAATTTATTGGAATGGACCATAACCAATAGTAAAACTATGTGAGCTATAACAAAGAATCAAATGAACTCCTTCCATTGGGAAAAGGCCAATGCACTCCTCCCCTTAGGAAAAGGGAAATATACTTGCCAAGGTAGATATTCGAAACCTAGTAACTTTGCAATTGCATCTTTCATAACTTTTTGCCTACGTGGATCCACTAGCCTAACCTATAAGCCTTCTATAGTGGTACATAGTTTGGTACAATAAGATTTAGCTCAAGGGATAATGCCTCAACTAATAAGATGAGCCCCAATCTCTAGTCCTCTCGGTGTTAATTCATCCCATGAAATCTTTAAAATACACTCTTAGAATCATAAGTAGCAATCATAGGAGTAGCTCGAATTTAAGAATCTTTCTTAAACATCTTTTAGGGCAATAACCATCATATGTATATCTCTGGTAAACTCTAACTTTGAAGCTCTTCATAAATGCCCTAGTCATACTCATAATTCATGGAAAACTTTCACTAAAAATAAGGTGGGGTTAATTAATGCATGGAATAATCATAAATCACATAAGTCTTAAGAAATTTCTTGAAAAAGAAACATTTAAATCACCTAACCTTTATCATATAAAAATCCATCATAGAATCAACATCATACTTCAAATATAAATATATTTTTACTTAGCAAAGAAGTCATTCAACTTTATAAGCAACTTATAATAACATAAGAATCATAAAATCATCATAAGAATGCATTTGGAATTGAAGAACTTAAAGAAAAAGTAAATTCATAGTAGGGAACCTTATGGATGAAAGAATACACATAAATAAACTTGCATACCTGGGGAACTAGAGAGGAACAAAATTGAAGCCTTGAGGAAGAAACTGGGAAACCCTAGGGTTGTTCTTGCTTATCCTTGAGATACCTTTTTTGCCTTAGAGAATTTGAGAATGTTGAATGATAGAAATTAGGGTTTGAAGGCTAATACAGTTTCCTTTCCTATCCCCAAGACAATATGGTTTTGAAATAGAAGTAATGGAAATAACTGAATTATCCTTTATTAAAAGCTATTAGAAGCCATTTATGAGACCTCGATCACAGACCATAGATTAACATATCGTCCATAAGTCCCATCATCTGATGGCATACTAGAGAATCTTGAAATCTGACTTTTACTGAATTAAAACTCACGAACAACAATGCAGGATGTGCCACTACTTACAATCATGGTTACATTGCATGGATGATGGACCTGAGTTATTGAGTAATTAAGTTGAGCTACTGAGAACTGAGTTTACTTGTTTGAAATGAGTCGAAGAGATGAGTTAACCTAATTTTTATAATCATGATTTAGAATTAGAAAGAGTATTGAGTGCCGAGTTGGGTGAAGAGAGTCACCCCAGAACTATATTGCCAGCGTAGGATGGTCGTATAGGATAATTCTGGTGGCCCAAGTCCCCATGGAGGGACACTCTCTTAGGATCCAAGAGAGAGGTAGAGGTTGACGCATTTTTTCCATGGCAAGTTAAGGACGGATGAGGCAACTATGCCATATTCATTGTATATCACCAAAACTCATGATGGTGGAAGTTATGTCGGTTAGAGAACCTGTCAAGCAACACTTAAGTTGAGCATATCATGGTTTTCGATCTGAGTTGAATTTAAACACTAAGCCTATTTCTAAAGCATGGTTCCAAACTTAAAAACTTGCATAATTTCTTGAGTTGAGTTATGAGATAAAGAGTTGAGCCTTAAGTTGAGTCTGTTGATTGGTTTGAGCCTTATCTATTTACTTTTAGCCTGTTTAGATACCGCACATTCTATATACTGATGCCATTTGGCTCTGTATCATTTTATAATGTAGATACAAGAGATAGACGATTTCAATAGACACACCGTTGAGGTTCAGAGTTCCGAGATCCAGAGGTTAGTGAGCCTTCCTTACTTTTTGGAGGAGCCTATTCGTATTTTGTTCAGTTCTTTATTTGTTGAGTTGGGAAGCCATGGCCTGTTGTGGTACCTTCTAGATGGTAAGAGTAGAGGCTTCATAAACCTAAATAGAGAATTATTGAGTATTTTACTTTTAGACTTGACTTATTTTAAAAACTATTTATGATATCTCTCGATTTTTTTCTAAATATTTTCATTGAGTATTCTTCCACTGTTGAGTAAGATGTGACTATGAGGTCAAGTGGTTCACTCGGGGACTAGCAATAGTCCTTGAGTGTCAGTCACACCTAGGGTACCCTCCCGGGGCATGACAGACTTGGTGAAATTTTCTACATCTAATGCCTACATACAAAATGGTATATGACTCGTAAAGTATGTCATAACTCGTAGAGAAGGTTTCATGACAAATTTCAGTGAATTAATTTTCAGGATCCCTTATTTATGAGAGGATTTATGACCTATAATATGGTTTACGGTTCATAGAGAGGGTTTTCGTGGTAAATTTCGGTAAGTTTATTTCAAGACCATTTTGGTTTACAAGAGGTCGTCTACGACCTATAGAACAATCTATAACTCGTAGATAGGATCACATAGACTCAATGACAATTTTAATGAGAGGTATTTTTATCCATTCTGATGCCTATTTAAATACATCCTTGGACATTTCAGGCTTTAATAAAGCCTTAAAATAAACCCTAGGTGAATTCTTTACACTTAGGGATTTCTTGAGAACACCAGAGGAAAGAGAAGAGCAAGGTTCTTGATTCTAGCACAAGGATTCATTGAAGTTGATTTATTTCTTCCATATCCAGGTATGTGAGGCTTACCAAAGTGTGGAACTACTTCCACTCACATGCTCATTCCTTTACTTGAGTTGATTTCTGAGAATATGCGTTGGGTTTTGTATTTTATCAAACAATTACCAAATTTTATATAATTCTTATGAATCCTTATGATGATGTATGAGATAATTGCTAGATTGCATTATTCTTGACATGAGATTTATATATGTATTTCATACTTGATTGCATAAACCCTAAACTTCATGATTTTATGAAATTCTATACATGTTATAGAGTTGAGTTTGAGTTTGAGTATCTGAGCTGAGTAATTTGAGCATCATTGAGTATGAGAAGTATGTTGCATTGAGTTACATATATTATTACATATTATTATTTTGCTTACATTACATGATGAGTCAAATTGAATGAGTCTAAATGACCGTTTGAGTTGCAGTTGAATTTGATGAATTTCATTGATTGAATAAGTTTATGAGTAATTGAGATGAGTTGAGATGAAATAACCCAATGAGGTCGAGTTTTGAGTTGATTGACTAAGTATTGAGATTTGAGTTGATTGATTGAGCATTGAGATTTGAGTTGATTCATGGAGTCTTGAGAATTAACTTGATTGATGAGTTGAGCATATTTTAATGTTGGTAGGAGTATCGAGAACTGAGCTGGGGGCGAGTAAACCTCTACTCTAACCCATAGAACTATGTTGCTAGAGTAGGATAGTCATACAGCCTATTCTGGTGACTCTTGTCCCGCAAGTGAACATTTACTATGGATCCATGAGTAAGTTGATCGCCCTTTTCCTTAGCAAGTTTAGGGTGGGCATGGCAATGATGCCACTTTTGTTGTGCATCACCAAACTAATGGTGATGGAATTGGATGTCAGTTAAGAGAAACTCCTGAAAAACATTGATTAAGCATGATATTTTAAAATGAGTCTATGTTCTTGACAATATTTTAAATGCATGATTTACTTCATGATGCAGATACATGTGATAGAAGACTTTAGCCTGCGTGCCATTAAGGTCCAATTCAGTGTATTTCAGAGTCAGTGAGCCCTTCTTTCTATCCATAGGGGTCCTTTTATTTTCTATTTTGAGTTAGCACTTTTGTTTCTTTCATTTGGGGTGTTCATGGCCTGTCATTACACTATCTAAAGTGTTGAGTAGAGGATTCATAGACTATAATTAAGGAGTATTTGATTACTGATGTATCTAAACCTATTTCATTTTGAGAGTATGATACAGTAGAGTTGCATAAACATATCTATATCATATATTCTATCCTTTGATATGAAGTCTTTATATTTTGAGTTCTTTCTTCCACTGTTGAGTTGATGTGACAATGAGGCTAGGTGTTTCTCTTGTGGAATCGATGATGGTTCTTAAAGTGCTGACCACGCCAAGGGTACCCTCTTGGGGCGAACAAACTTGCTATCAGAGAATAGAGTTTAAGAGTCATAGGAAATCTATGAAGTCGTGTCTGGTAGGATCTTGTTTATGGGTGCGTTCTGCACCACACTTCATAAGTAGGAGGCTACAGGACATTAGGAATTGTCTTAATTTCTTGAATTCTGAGTTCATGCAATAGAGTCTAACTCTATGGAAGTACCTATCTAAGTTGTATGTTATTCACTTGCAGATCATACCTCCTAGATGCACTGCAACCCAGCGGAACGCTTCAGCTAGCAATGCTGAGAACCTTACTTTAGAGGTTCTTTCTCAGATGGAAACCAAGGGCTGAGGCCGACTGGCTAGAACTTCTGGTGTTCCTATGACACCTTCTGGTCCACCTTCTCTTACTATAGAGGCTGACTTCAGAGGGGCTATCACTATGCTCACACAGTTGGTAACTACTCATAGCGGGAACCAAGGCTCACAGACTCCTAAGTCTAGCTCCCATGAGCCAACGAATGCCACCAGAATGAGAGACTTTATGAGGATGAACCCACCTGTCTACACTGGGTCTAAGGTTGAGGAGGACCCTCAGAACTTCATTGATAAGATGTGGAAAGTGCTAAAGACAATGCATACGATCGAGACTAGGGGAGTTGATTTTAAGATGCTGAGCCTGCTGCTTGGGATGAGTTCAAGAGTTCATTCCTCGATCATTTCTTTCTTCCAGAGTTGAGAGAGACAAAGGTTGAGTTTATGAATCTGAAATAAGAGGGGCTGACTATCAAATAATATGGTCTGAAATTTATCATATTATCCAGGTATGCCCCAGAGATGAACCAGGATATAAGATCAAGGATGAGGAAATTCGTATCTGGGTTAGATAGACAGGTAAAGAGGGAGTGCAAGGTGGCATTGTTGATCCCAGGTATGGATATCTCCAGAATGATGGTTCACATCTAGTAGACTGAGGAAGATAAGAAAAAGGACAGAGAGGAGTATCTGAGTAAGAAGACTAGGGTAGCAGGGCCTGAACCCAGTCAGACCAATCAGGGTAAGGGAGATAAGTCTTACTTCAGAAGAGGTCTTTTTGCTATGCACCATCTTCAGCTAGTGCACCACCCCTGAGCCATATGTATGATCACAAATCCCAAGGTTAGCCAAACTTTAGGGCACAGGGTGCACAATCTCAGGCAAATGTAATTCTTGGCTCTAAGGGGAAGCCACCTTGTGGGAAATGTGGCAGGGTGCATCTGTGAGAATGTAGAAAGGTAGGGAATGGTTGGTACAAGTATGGATAGCAGGGCCATTCTCAGAGGAAGTGTATGGTGTAGGACAATAAGACCCAGTGTTCTACCACAGCACCACCAACGAGGGGTAACTAGAGAGGCGTTGCACCAGGGGCAGGCAAATGAACAAATCATCTGTATATGATAGGAAACTGACATTACCAAGAGGTTGCACCAAATATTGTGATAGGTTTGCTTCAAGTCTTTACCTTCCTTGCTATGCTTTACTTGATCCGGGTGCAACTTGTTCTTTTATGACACCATATGTGGCGAGTAGATCTGAGATTCATCCTGAGTGATTGCATGAGCCATTTTCTTGTTCCACTCCTATTGGTGAGTCCATTCAAGTTGAGAGAACCTATAGAGATTGTGTGTTGTCCATCTTTCATAAGGATACTCTATCTGATTTGATTGAATTAGAGATGGTTCATTTTGATGTGATCCTTGGTATAGATTGGTTTCACACCTGCTATGCGTCTGTTGATTGTTGAACCCAAAATGTCAAATTTTAGTTTTTGAATAAGCCTATTATTAAGTGGAAAGGGAATTCTCTTGTGCCAAAGGATATGTTTATTTCTTAGCTCAAGGCCCAAAAACTAATCTTTAAGGGATGTATCTATCACCTCGTGTGAGTCAAGTCTAATGATGTTGAGTTCCCCACTCTTGAGTCTATCCCTATTTTAAGTGAGTTTCTCGATATACTTCCTGATCAGAGTCCCTTTGTATAGGGAGATAAACTTCAGCATTGATATACTTCTTAACACCCAGCCTATTTCCATCCTGCCATTTAGAACGGCCCCTATAGAGTTGAAGGAGTAGTTGAGAGATTTGTTAGAAAAGGGATTCATAAGGCCAAGTGTCTCTCCATGGGGTGCTTCGGTCTTGTTTGTGCGAAAGAATGATGGTTCCTTGGGATGTGTATTGACTATCGTCAGTTGAATAAGGTTATAATAAAGATTAATTATCCCCTTTCGAGGATTGATGACTTGTCCGACCAATTTCAGGGTGCTACTATTTTTTCCTAGATAGACCTCAGATTAGGCTATGATTAATTAAAAGTGAGAGAATGTGAGATCTTTAAGACGACTTTTTGAAGCCAATATGGTCACTTTAATTTCTTGGTGATGTCTTTTGGGTTGACAAATGTACCTGCAGCCTTTATTGACCTGATAAATAGAGCATTCAAACAATATCTAGACATGTTCGTGATCATATTCATTGATGATATTTTGGTGTATTTTAGAGATGAAGAGGAGTATTTCAGTCACCTCAGGATCACTTTGTAGACACTTAGAGATAATGAGTTATATGAAAAGTTTTCCAAGTGTGAGTTTTGGCTTAAATTGATGGCTTACTTAGGCCATATAATTTCAGGGGATGACATTCGAGTGGATACTCAAAAGATTAAGGTGGTCAAGAACTGGCCTAGACCAAACTTACTAATCAAGATAAGGAGTTTTCTGGGATTGGCTGGCTATTACCAGAGGTTTGTTGAGGGGTTTTCTTTCATATCCACAACGTTGACCAAAATGATGCATAAGAAGGTCAAGTTTCAATGGTCTGATAAGTGTGAGAGGATTTTCCAAGAGCTGAAGAGGAGATTAATTACTACACCAGTGTTGACCTTGCCTGAAGGGACAGATGGATTTGTGATTTACTGCGCTACTTTAAGAGTAGGATTACGATGTGTGTTGATGCAGAAGGGAAAGGTTGTTGCCTACGCTTCTAGACAGCTTAAGGTACATAAAAAGAACTGACCCACTCATGACTTGAAGTTGGCAGCAGTGGTATTTGTTCTTAAACTATGGCACCACTATTTACATAGAGCACATATAGATGTATTTACAAATCACAAGAGCCTCCAATACGTCTTAACCAGGAAGGAGCTTAACTTGAGATAGAGGAGATGGCTTGAGTGTGCTCAAAGACTATGACAGATCATCCTTTACCACTCAGGTAAAGCTAATATGGTTTTTGGTGCTCTTATTAGGTTATCCATGGGAAGCACTGCCCATGTGGAAGAGGAGAAGAGAGAGTTAGCCAAAGAGGTTCATAGACTAGCACGATTGGGAGTCCAATTAGATGAATCAGGCAGACGAGGAGTTCTTGTTTATAATGGGTCTACATTATCCCTAGTATCAGAGGTGAAGGATAAACAAAATCAAGATCCTGTTTTATAACAGTTGAAGGAGGATATACATAAGCAGAAGGTGATGGCTTTTGCCAAAGGGGGAGATAGAGTATTGAGGTATTAAGGCAGATTGTGTGTTCCTGATGTTGATAATGTTAGATAGAGGATCATGGTTGAGGCCCATAGTTCTAGGTATTCTATCCAGCCAGAGTCTACTAAGATGTACCATGACTTGAGGGAAGTCTACTGGTGGAGCAAAATAAAGACAGATATTGCTGAGTTTGTTTCTAAGTGCCCGAATTGCCAATAAGTTAAAGTTAAGCACTAAAAGCCATGTGGAATAGCTCAAAACTTTGATATTCTATAGTGAAAATAGAGATAATTGACATCGCTTTGTCACAGGCATATCGAGGTCCCGCTAATAGCATGATTCAATTTGGGTGATAGTTGATCGGATGACCAAATCTGCACACTTCTTGGCAGTCAAGATGATTGACACTGAGGAGTATTACACCCAACTTTACATTAAGGAGATCATTAGAATGCATGGAGTCCCCTTGTCAATCATCTCAGATAGAGGAGCTCAATTCACTACTCGGTTTTGGAGATCATTTCAGAAGGGTTTGGGTATGAAGGTGCACCTTAGCACTGATTTTCACCCGCAGATGAATGGCCAAGTAGATGTACTATTCAGATGTTAGAGGATATATTAAGGGCTTGTACCATTGACTTTAAAGGTAATTGGGATGATGACTTGCCTTTTATTGAGTTTGCAGAGAGCAACAACTTTCATTCGAGCATACAGATGGCCCTATATGAGGCACTCTATGAAAGGAGGTGTAGATCAATGATTAGATGGTTCAATGTAGGAGAAATGGAGTGGATTGGGCCAGACTTTGTTCACCAAGCTATGGAGAAGGTCAAGATAATTTGAGAAAGGTTGAGGATTACGTAGAGTCGATATAATTCTTCACAAACGTTAGAAGAAGAGACTTAGAGTTTGAGGTCAATGATTGGGTGTATTTGAAAGTGTCACCCCATGAAAGGAGTAATGAGGTTCAAAATGAAAGAAAAGCTAAGTTTGAGGTACATTGACCCTTATCAGATCATAAAGAGAGTGGGCAATATCGCATATGATTTAGAAATACCATTAGAGTTAGAGGCCATCCACCTAGTTTTTCACATTTCTATGCTCAAGAAGTGTTTGGGAGATCTACAATTAGTTGTGCTTGTTGAGAGTATTGGAGTGAAAGATAGCCTGAGTTATGAGGAGATTCCTATCCAAATCCTTGATTGTTAGATTCACAAATTAAGAACCAAAGAGATTGCATCTATCAAAGTATTGTGGAGGAATCAATTCATAGAAGAAGCTACTTGGGACGTGGAGGAGGATATGAAGGCCAAATACCTTTATTTATTCTTGGTTGTTGATGATGAGAGAGTTGACGATAATGAATATCCTCTAGATTCTTGAATTCTTATTCCTTGAATTCTTCTTTGATTCTTAGCATGATAGCCGATAGAGTTCTAGAGTCTGAGTGAGGATTCATGTGATTTGTTGACTGTTTGATTGTTTTACTTGCTGAAAATTTCCTGATTTATTGATCCCATGAGTAAAGTGAGAGTTGGTTGATTGTTAGAGTCCACAGGGACATTCGTGCCTTGACCTAAATCCTTAGTTTTGTCTTCATTCGAGGACAAATGATCCTAAGGGGGAGATAATGTAACACCCCCTAATTCGTTCTACTAGATCTGGAATGGTTGTGTAGAGTTGCTGAGAAAAGACTAAGAAAAATCTGCAGAAGAAAGTTTACGAGGGACATTACAACTCGTAGTCAGGTTTATGACTCATAAAATAGATCTCGTAAAACCCCAGATAACTTGGTAAAATTTTCCAAGTCTAAGGCTTGCATATGAAATGGTATACAACTCGTAAAGTCTGTCACAACTAGTAAAGAAAGTTTCGTGACAAATTCCAGTAACTCATGTTTCAGGACCCCCTTATTTAAGAGAGGAGTTTAAGATCCATAAAATAGTTTACAGTTCGTAGATAGGGTTTTATGGTAAATTCAAATAAGTTTATTTCAGGAACCTTTTGGTTTATGAGAGGCTATCTACGACTCGTAGACGAGGTCTTGTAACATTTTAATGAGGGATATTTTTGTCCATTCCGATTTCTATTTAGAAACATCCTTGGGCGTTTTAGGCATGAATAAAGCCTTAAAACAAATGCTAGGTGAATTCTTCACACTTAGGACTTTCTTGAGAACACCATAGAAAGGAGAAGAGCAAGGATTCTAGTAGAAGGATTTATTGAAGTTGGATTTTTTCCATCCCTAGGTATGTAAGGCTTACCAAAGTGTGAAACTACTTTCATTCACATACCCATTCCTCTACTTGAGTTAATTTCTGAGAATATGAGTTGGGTTTTGTATTTTATCAAACAATTACCAAATTTTCTGTAATTCTTATGAATCCTAATGATGATGTATGAGATAATTTTCATGATTCTTGATATGACATTTACATATGTATTTCATAATTGATAGCATGAACCCTAAAATTCATGATTTTATGAAATTCTATGCATGTTACAGAGTTTAGCTTGAGCTTGAGTATCTGAGCTGAGTAATTTGAACATGATTGAGCATGAGAAGTATATTGCATTGAGTCATATACATCATTATACATTATTATCTATCTTACATTACATGATGAGTCAAACTGAGTGAGTTTAAATGACTATTTGAGTGTGAGTTGAATTAGATGAATTGCATTGATTGAATGAATTGATGAGTAACTGAGATGAGTTGAGATGAGATAACCCAATGAGGTCGAGTTTTGAGTTGATTGACTGAGCATTGAGATTTGAGTTGATTGATTGAGCATTGAGATTTGAGTTGATTGATGGAGTATTGAGGATTGAGTTGATTGATGAGTTGAATATGTTTTAGTTTTAGGGGAGTATCGAGCACCGAGCTGGGAGCAAGTAAACATCATTTCTAACCGACAGAACTATGTTGCTAGCGTCGGACAGTCGTACAGCTCGTTCTGGCATTCTTGTCCCACAAGTGGACTTTACTGTGGATCCATGAGAAAGTTATTAATCTTATCTCACTTATTCTTTTTCATATATGTTAGAACCAAAATAAAGGTCAAAACAATTAATTATATTCTAAAAAGAATAATTTTTCCATATTAAAGTAGTTATTTTTAGTACACATAATGAATTATTTTTTTTTTTTTTATCTTTTTTGGTAGATTTTTGTTTAGCATGTACAATTACATTTTTATCACTAGTCATCCTTCATTTTATATTTCTATACTAGTCTAAAGTACATGCTTTACAAGTATGTGTCACATTAATTTAAAAATTTTATGTAAATAGTACTTCCCATTAAATAAATGTAATGTTCATGTAAATAAAATTAACTAAATACTATTAGTAAGATGAAATAGTTTAGTCTATTATGAAATGATAAATATGAGAAAATCAATACAATTGCTTATAATAGATATATTAATAGTTTTTGAATACATAAAATAATAATTTAGTATTGAATAAATAGAACTTAAATAATTAACTGATTAAAATTTAATGTAACAAAAGATTCCTAAATACAAAAGTAGTAGCTTAACATTTCCAACATAATTTTACTACTTTTTTAAAAAAAATTATTATATTACATCCTTTTATTAACAAAATATTTTATAGACAAAATTTTAATTAATTATTTACTTTGAATAGTTCTAAATCAAAAGTGAATTCTAAATATAGAGAATTCTAATTCAAACTGAATCTTGAAACTACATAAATAAAAAATTAAATAATAAATTAAAAAAATAGTAAAAAGACAACAACAACAACAACATACCCCGGTGCCTCAAAAGGCTCCCGCTCATCGCGGGGTGAGGGGGGGTCGGATGTACG
>JAOTQJ010018276.1:0-10683 GCA_025642045.1 Solanum sejunctum | reverse complement strand
AGGATCGCTTTGCAGACACTCAGAGACAATGATTCTAAGTGTGAATTTTCTCTCAAATCTGTGGCCTTATTAGGCCATGTGATTTCTAGAGATGGAATCTGAGTGGATACTCAAAAGATTTAGGCAGTCAAGAATTGGCCAAGGCCAACCTAACCAACTGAGGTAAGAAGTTTTCTAGAATTAGCTAGCTACTATCAGAGATTTGTTGAGGGATTTTCTTCCATATATAGCCATTGACCAAATTGACTCGGAAGAAGGTCAAGATTTAATGGTCCGATGAGTGTGATAGGAGTTTTCAAGAGCTAATGACAAGGTTAACCACTGAACCTATATTGACCTTGCCTTGTGGGATGGATGTATTTGTTATTTATTATGATGCTTCGAGGGTAGGATTGCGATATATTGATGCAGAAGGGGAAAGTTGTTGCCCATGCTTCGAGATAACTTAAGGTGCATCAGAAAAATTACCGTACTCATGATTGGAGTTGGCAGTAGTAGTGTTTTCTCTCAAATTATGGTGCCACTATTTATATGGGGTACATATGGATGTGTTCACAGACCACAAACACCTGCAATATGTCTTCACCCAGAAAAGCTTAATTTAAGGTAGAGGAGATTGCTTGAGTTGCTTAAGGACTACTATATAAGCATCCTCTACCATCAAGGTAAAGCTAACATGGTTGTATATGCTCTTAGCAAATTATCCATGGGATGTACTACCCATGTGGAGCAGGAGAAGAGAGAATTAGCCAAGGAGGTTCATAGACCTGTACGACTGGGTGTCCAACTAGATGAGTCAGGCGAAGGAGGAGTTTATGTGCGCAGTAGGTCTGCCTCATGCCTAGTAGTAAAGGTGAAAGAGAAACAAGATCGAGATCTAATCTTATTACAATTAAAGGACATTGTGCATAAGCAAAAAGTGTTAGCTTTAGCCAAATGGTGAGATGTAGTGTTGAGGTATGAAGGCAGATTATGTGTTCCAAATGTTGACAGGGTTTGATAGACAATCATGGCAGAGGCCCACAGTTCAAGATGTTCCATCTATGAAGGGTCTACTAAGATGTACCATGACTTGAGAAAAATCTACTGGTGGAGTGTAATGAAGAGAGACATTGCCGAGTTTGTTTCTAAGTGTCCAAACTGTAAACAAGTTAAAGTTGAACACCAAAGAACATGCGGAGTAGCTCAGAACTTTGAAAGTGGAAATTGAAGATGATAAATATGGACTTTGTTACCAGTTTACCGAGGTCTCGTAGACAGTATGACTCTATATGGGTGATATTTGATCGGATGACTAAGTTAGCTCAGTTCTTAGCGATTAAGATGACCGACACCGTAGAAGACTATGCCCGATTGTATAAAAGGGAGATTGTTTGGTTGCATGGGGTCCCTTCATCCATAATCTTAGATAGAGGAGCTCAATTCATCGCCCATTTTTGGAAGTCATTTCAGAAGGGTTTGGGTACGAAGGTGCTCAAGGCACACAACTTTCCACCCTTAGAAGGATAGCCAGGCAGAGCACACTATTTAGACATTAGATGATATGCTATCAGCTTGCATCATTTATTTGAAGGGTAATTGGCATGACCACTTGCCTTTGATAGAGTTTGCATACAAAAATAGCTTCCCCTTGAGCATTCAGATAGCCCCATATGAGGCACTCTATGGGAGAAGGTGTAGGTCATCGATTTTATGGTTTGAGGTAGGTGAAATAGAGTTGATTGGACTGGATATAGTTCACCAAGCTATGGAAAAGGTGAAAATCATTCAAGAGAGGTTAAGGACTGCACAGAATAGACAGAAATCCTACACTGACATTACAAGAAGAGACTTAGAGTTTGAGGTCAATGATTAGGTGCATTTAAAAGTGTCACCTAAGAAGGATGTGATGAAGTTCGGAAAGAAAGGAAAGTTGATTCTAAGGTATATTGGTCCTTATTGGATCATAAAAAGAGTGGGAATATGGCTTATGAGCTAGAACTACCCCCAAAGTTAGAAGTCATCAACACAGTCTTTCACATTTTTATGCTTAAGAAGTGTTTGGGAGATTCACAGTTGGCAGTGCCTGTTTATAGTATAGGAGTGAGAGTCTAAGTTACGAGGAGATCCCTATCCAAATCCTTGATCATCATGTTCGAAAATTGAGGAACAAAGAGGTTACATTTGTTAAAGTATTGTGGAGGAATCAATTTGTAGAAGAAGACATTTGGTAAGTGGAGGACGATATGAAGGCCAAATACCCTCACTTATTAAAGCCTACCAACGATGAGAGAGTTGATGGTAAGTACTCTTCTTCTAAATTCTTGAACTTCCTATTCCTTGAGCTTTCCTTTTGTTCTCTGTACAATAGGGTTATAGAGTCTGAGTGAGGATTGATGTGATGCGTTGAATGTTTAATTGTTTACTTACCGAACTTCTTGCTTTATTGATTACATGAGTGAGTTGAGATCTGCTTGAATGTTAAAGTCCATAGATAATTCGTGCCTTGCCCAAATCTCTAGTTACTCGTTGTTCGAGGATGGATGATCTCAAGGGAGAGATATTATTACACCTCATAACTCTACCCTCATATGTACCATATGTTTCAAGCGCCATTCCTACATGTGGGAAGTGTATTAGAGTCATAAGAGGCCTCTAGTACATACACGAGTTCAGGACATTCCTATAAATTGAGTTTTGAGTGTTGGAATGTACTAGGGTAAGCTTTAAATTTTCATAACTTTTAGCACACAAATAATTGGATAAGCTACGACATTCCAAATGAAAGCCCTTTGAGTTAGCTTTCCAACGCAACTAGCTTCACCTTATTTTGAGTTCGGAGGAAAAAGTTATGTTCATTTATTAAAGATTGTCAGTGTAGGTTGCACCTATGACACCGAGTTAAGAGTCATAATTCGGACTATGACCTATATCTGTAACTCATAGAAAAGGTTAGAAAACTACAAATTTTAGCCCTAGACTTTATGACCACCTTTTATGAGTCGTTTCATCGGCTATGAGTCATAGTGTAGGCTCACAGCAAGTTCCAGCGACTCTAAAAATTTGCCAAAAAGTTTTTGAGAGATTTCCTATGAGTTGTCGGACCCATTATGAGTGGTAAGGTAGCCCGTAGGCCACTTTTGATAACTTTTTATTGAAGGTTATTTTGGTCCTTTTCCATCTTTCCTAAGCCTAGGGTCGACGTTTTTATACCCAAATCAGCCCCAAAACATATCAAATGGCATCTTTGTTGTTGAAATATTGTCTCTAAGGAATTCAAAAGAAATTTAAGAGAGGAAGAGGGGCTAGGGTTTGAAGGAGAACTTGAGAAATCTTCCCATTTCTTCCAAGATTCTACACTCCCAAGTATGTAAGGCTTACCAAAAAGTGTATTCCTTTCTTCACACACCCTTTTCCATTATCTTGAGTCAAGATTTGAGGAGAGTTTAGATTTTTGAGAATTTCCTTCTATTTTAATATTCTATCTTTGTAATCATCATGAGGTCTTATTTTACATTAGATTATATAAGATAATTCTTATGTTTTCATGAGCATGAATGTGAGATATTTACATGCCTTTTCATTCTTGATAGTATGAACCATAATTTACATGTTTTCATGGAATTTTATGCATAAATTGAGCATATTGAGTTGGGTAAATTGATCATATTGAGTTGAGTAACTTGAGTATACATGAATATGAGGAATATGTTGCATTAAGTAACATACCTTATGATATATTATGTCTTGATTGTATTAGATGACGAGTTGATTAAAGGAGTCTAAATGACCATTTGAGTCTAAACCGAGTTAATCATTTGAATTAATTGTTTGAATTATTGAGTTGAATTATGAGTTGATGATGAGATGATGATAAGTTGAGTTTGATGATGATGAGTTAATTGATAAGTTGAGAATATTTTAGTCTTGGGAAGAGTATTGAGCACCGAGATGGGTGATTGAGGAGCACCCAAGAACTACAATGCCAGCGTAGGACAGTCGTTTCAGCATAACATTGGCGATTCTTATCCCGCAAGTGGACACCTTATTACAAATCCATAAGGGAGAGTTGATGCATCCTATTCTATGGCACGTTAAGGATGGGCAAGGCAACGATGCCATATTTGTTATCCATTTTATAATTATAGGTGGAGGGAGGCATATCGGTTAAGAGAAATTTCCAAGCAATATTGATTTAGCATGATATTTCAAAATGCGTTTATTTGTCATATACATATTTATAAAGCATGAATTCCTTCAAATGTGAGTACCTTGAGTTGAACCTGAGTTGCTGAGTTGAGATGAATAAGTTGAGCCTTATTTTCTTGAGCCATTTTACATGCCAGTATATTCCATGTACTGATGTCTGTTTTGAGCGCATCATTTTATGATGTTGTTATAGTAGATAGAGGGTTTCAACACAGATATCGTTGAGGTCCAGATCAGTATATCCCCCGAGCTTGATGAGCCCTCCTAGAATAACGGAGGAGCCCTTTTATCTTTCATTATTTTGAGTACTTTTATTTCTTTGACTAAGGTGCCCAGGTCCTGTCATGGCACATTTCTAGACTGATAAGTAAATACTTCATAGACATTCGAGTGGAGGTTTTCGATAAGTCTTTATATCTAAACTACTTTCATTGATACTATAATACAGTAGAGTTATTTCTCTCTCTCTCTCTCTCTCTCTATATATATATATATATATATATGTTAATATTTGATGCTTATTCATTGAATAATTCTTCTTCTATTGAGTTTAATGTGATGATGAGGCCAAGTGGTTCTCTCAAGGGCTAGTGATAGTCTCTGATTGTCGGCCGTGCAAAGGGTACCCTCTCGGGGTATATTAATATTACCTACCAAAAAGGTCATTCCGTAAGGTAGAATAATTCACGGCTCCTACCTAAAAGATTATATCATAAAGTAGGGGACATTTTATACTACCTTTTAAAAGGACTATGTTGTAGCATAGGGGTATTGGTAACACTCTCCGAAAAGGTTAGACCGTAAGGTGAGGGGGTGGATATTTGGCCCATATCATGCATGTTGTGTAAGGTTCAAGTATATATTCCATATTTAGTTTATGTTCCTTGATTATGATTAAGCATCTTCTTATTATGGCATATGACTCTTATTGCATTGCATCTTGGATACTTCGTAGTGAGGGGGCCCTACGTACTAACACATACTCTATAACTACATGATATTACCATGTGGGATTGGAGTACCTTTTAATCATCCTCTACGTGGCTAGTCTGGTACTTCGTAGATAAGCATTGGTGAGTCCTCAAGTTTGAGGATACAATCTGCATAACTCTTGCTCTATTGAGACTTCTTCATGTTGGACACTTGCTATTATGAGGGTGAGCTCGTAGAGTGTCTAGGGCCCAACTCCAATCTATGTTAGAGGTGTTGTTGGAACAATAGCTATATTCATGCTATGAGTTTGACTCTTTTATGCTTATATAAATATCAAAGACTTTCCTTAGTCCCGCTTTCCTTATTTTATATCTATTATTATTGTTTATTTTGCTTTCATGACCAAGTATGTGAGAATGATATGCTAAGAGGATTGTTTCTTATCCATTTGGGTTCCCATTCGCCATGTCATGTCTAGGACCTAGGCTTCGGTCATGACAAATATCATTCCCATTTGTGAGGACTAATCAAAAGCTCGTTTTGAATGGTCTAACCAGTCATATAGAGGAGGATGTTCGATAGGAGCAACCCTCTCTACATGTTGACATCATATAGGCATAAAGTATGCATTAGTACTTGGAATGTATTAAGTATGTAGGGTGCAATACAACAAGACTCATAAGTATAATATTCAAGATGTGTAATCATAGTCAATAGGCATGAGCTCAATATGTCATGTATAATGAATGCTTAGATATAACATGCTTGAGAGTAATCATACATGCATAGCTTGTCCCACATAATATCATGACATGAGTGGCTCACCCAAGTACCTTGTACTAGACGATAAAGAGTATAGCATGAGTCATGACCCCATCTAAAAGTTAGCAGATAGTATATGATATTAAGTCATAAATGCGGGTAACACTTGCAACATGTTTCATGACCTTTCACGTAGACATTAGGTAATGCATCATAATAAGTTGTACATGAGGTTAAGGTATAATAGTATGGTTTATGACCTTTTCATATAGACTTTTGCCTTGTATTAGAGGCTAAGGGGTACAATATGATTCATGACCCCTTCTAGTAGGCTTCACAATTCACAGGAACGTAAAACATAGCATAAGGGCTCAATGGTTCACTTGTAGATCATAATGACTCATCATGATTACAATGCATGCTTTGAAGCCATAATTACCTTAAAAACTTGAATTGTAAATCATATAATAGTTCATCAACAACTTGAGAATTCTTGTCGTGTTATTTCATTGAATACATGGCGGGTTTTTTATACTTGTTTAAAATCATGCAACTCAATGAAAATCAACCCACCAATATTGTAGTAAAACCCCCATTTAGGGTATCTTGAAATCCATCACAAAAGCTCATAATAGTTAAGACTTTCATAGCTGAAATCATGCATAGTCTCAATAGACAAAATCAATTCATGAAATAAGGTTGACATAGATATTCATGCATAATCAATCGACACTTGATAAAATGCCAACATAATTTATGTTCGTACTTCATAACAAAAGATACCTATAGGTAATATAACTTGAAATTATGCAACTTTCATAAAAGAAAAAAAGAAGGTTGGGCTCCATGGGTGAAAGGATGCATGGATAAAGACCCACATACCTTAAATTTTGAATCTTTTGAGATGAACTTGAAGAAGACTTGAAGCTTGAGATGGGTTGTTGAGTTCAAAAATTGAGTTTGAAATCCTTGAATTTTAATGAGAGATTTGATAAAGTCCTGCAGAGGTTTTAGAAAGGTTTTTGTGAGTTAAGAGTTGAAAATGGTTAAATATGGAAGATTTCACATTTAAATGGTCTTTGGGTCATTACCCAAATGCACCCAGACGAAATGAGAAAACTAAGGAAAAACTTACACTGGTCTGTGCCCCTGGCATAACGTGGACCAAACATGTCTGGCAAAATACACTACTCCACACCCCTGGCACCTCACGACTAGGGCACGGACAACCACTGGAATTCAAAAATTCACAAAAATTATTTTGCGCTATGGGTTGTCTAAAATGCGGGTTATACCTATTTCCCACTCAATTTTTCTCCCTTATCAAGAATATGAAGTTGAATTTCTGAAATCACACATGGATTTTAAGATATATGAGGGGCGTTTCACTACATGCGAATGTACCCACTAAAATTTCATAGGTTAAAGGTGGATGAGGACCCTATTCAATTTATTGAAGAGACCTACCAGGTTGTGGCTATAATGGGTGTTCCATCAAAGACCAAAGCCGAGTTGATGGCTTACCAACTTAAAGGAGACACTAAGATTTGATATGAGAAGTATACCAATGAGAGAGGCCAAGAAGTGAATCCCACTGGTTTTTCGAAATTCAAATGTCCCTTCCTTGGTCCTTCCCTATTGAGATTAGGCAAGCAAAGGTTCAAAAATGCATCAATATGAAGCAACGGAGCATGAGTGTGAGGGAGTACATCCTCAAGTTCACTAAATTGTCCACGTATTCTCCATTCATGGTCGCAGATTTTAGGGCTAGTATGACCAAATTTATTTTGTGTGTCTCTGAGTTGCCTTGAAAGAATGCAAGATGGTGATGTTTGTCAAGTATATGGACATTTCCCACTTAATGACTTATACATAACAAGTTGAAGAGGAGAAGCTCTAAGAAACTGCAAGGGAGAGCAAGGCGGCTCATGTGGATGCTGGGAACTATTATCACAAAAAGAGTGACGACTACAAATTTCAAGGTGTCCCAAGATAAGGATCCACCAACACTCATTCTCCTCAGAAGGTCAAAGGAGTTTCCTCAAAGCCTCAAAGTCATAATTTACCTTAGTGTGGAAGACCCCAAAAGGGGAATACTTAGCCAGGTCCAATGCTTGACTTTCTTGTGGAAAGCCTGGCCACCATTCCAAGGACAGTAGAAGTGGAGGAACAAGACCCCAGGGGTAGAGGGGTCAAGCTCAAGGTTCTTAATGGACAATAGATTCTATGCCCTTCACGGTCATCAAAAGGTTAAGAAAGTCAAAGATGTGGTCACTAGTATGTTATGAGTTTATGATTTTGATGCATATGAACTTTTAGATTTGGCAGCACATTTGTCCTTTGTACCACTATTCTTTGCATATAAGTTTATGCATAACCTGAATTCCTCCATGAGCCCTGTAAGGTGAGTAACCCCGCGTGTGAGTCTATCATAGCCCGAAGAGCATATAGGGGTTGTCCCATTTCTATCATTCGTAAAGTGATCCCGTGTGATTTAGTTGAGATCTCTATGGTGGACTTTGATGTAATTTTTGGAAAGGATTGGATGTAACTAGAAAAGAAAAGAAAAGTAGATAGGAAATGGTCCTTATCTAGACAAAAAACAAAAAAAGAAATAAAAGCTGATGAAGAATGGTTCAAGCAAGATATGAAAGTAAATTTCGATGGAAAATGGTTTTAGAGAATATATGATCAATGTGCGGTCTCCATGGGTCGTGGTCATAGTAAATCAATAGATGTATCGCAGGATAGACATGCATCATTATTAGTTGATATTTGCATCACATTGTTAGCATTTCATTCCGTTTCGTATCATTCCTTTCTTGAAGATGATATGTATACTAAAGTGTAATGTATTGAATGACTTGAATCTTATATATTGTTGAAAATGAACAATTGCAAAGTTGTGATATATGATGAATGACTTGACCCTTGTATATTGTGAAGATTAGACTATTGAGATTGAATATATTTATATTATTTATACTATGTATGTTGGTCTTTCCTGCATGTAGATTGTGTAGTTTAGAGGTATGTGGTTAGGATAGAAGGAGTGCTTATTTCATTATTATCTACTTGTAATTAGGTTTACTTTTGGGGTATTTTAGTACTCACCCTCGTTTTTCTACACATATGTGTAGGTTGTGATTCCGGATCCTGCTAATTTTCTTTATCTCCTTTTTGGATTGAGCTATTGACAGCTAAGAGGTTGTTGCTTATTATTCTAGTATATTCTTAAAGCTGTTAGATATTTTAATAGTTTTCTTCAATTAATAAGACAAAGACTATTCGGACTCATATCATTTCTTCTTGTGTAGATGTATTAGAGGTTTGTACCTTATGACAACCAGTTCTGGAATGTTTTAGTTGGATTTATGCCTTAGCAAATGAAGGGAAGATCTTCAAGCTTCCGGTTGAGCTTACACTTACTCTGCCTCTTTGATTGATAGGCGGCCAGGCTAAGCCCCCTAGTTAAGATTTAATTCGTAAGGCTAATTTTATGTTGTCGTGAGGCTTTGGTTAGGATAACTACTATAGGCTAGCTACGTCTAGCTTCTATACTGGCCCTTCCACTTTGGACTTGTTAGTATTATGTTAATGTTACTTTAGCTTCAATGTTATCTTGTTTTATATTAGTGTGATCTGCTTAAGCTGACTTATCTCGGTGGGATAACGACAAGTGCCATCAACCCAGAAATAAGTTTATGACAAAAATATAGGAATATGTAGTGCATCATCATGTTGCATTATTTGAGCCAAAATAACTAAAATTATATCATCATAACATCATTTAAAATACGCACACGGAATTCACCAATCTTATTACTTAAAGAAAAGGTAAAACATAGGGTTGTTTAACTTTGTGGGTGAAAAAAATACCCACAAATCAACTAAATTACCTGATTGAAGACCTTATGGGAAGACTTAATCATTTGAAGGAGAAAATCCTAGCCCTTCTTTCCTTGCTCTTTGGAGAGTTCTTACCTTAGGAAATTTTGAGTGACTTTGAATATAGAGAATGACAGTGTTTAAGAAGTTTAGCACTGATAATGGGTAGATTTAGTGCCTTGACCAGGTCTCGGTCATGATGGCGCCTGCTAGGTCCTACATATAGGCAAGCTAATTTCCAACCCAAGGGTATCCGTCCTAGCTCTCTAGTCCAAACAAAATTTATTCAATAATAATATATATGCAAAAACCTACCTAGAACCTGGAAGTCAACTATAAAAGAGCTACAATAGACACAAGGACATATCACGTACATATATCAATAGTCAAAATAATATACAAAACTAGGAGTGCACCTAAAAATACCAAACTCTACTATACAAGGTCGATGTCTGGAGACATAATATGGCCATCAATAGGAAGGAGACTACGAAGAAGCTAGAGTTGCTGGTGCTCACAAAAGTCTCTTAAGCTCCCAAAGTTCCCCAATTTAATTATCATGGCCAATACCTAGACCTGCACCATGGGGAGATGCAGAAGTAGGGGTGAGTACCAGAAAAGCTACCCAGTAGGCATCATTGACCAACCGAGTGAAATAGTGAACATAAATATAGCCCAAATATTTAGAAAATCGTAGTAGTGTAGCAATAGGAACTCAGGTCAAGGCATAGGTATGTTTGGAAACCCTCAAACCACAACTAAACCAATAGAAGTGAAGAACAATGATAACCTTAACCAACCCCGTATTGAACATCGATATTCACTAACGAAAATTGCAAAGGCCAATACCACAACGTCCACCCAATAAGGCATAGTTCTATATGCTAGTGCAAGGCCCTAGTATTTATGCAT